>JZKD02S1676448.1:199820-216738 GCA_000966675.3 Picea glauca | reverse complement strand
AGTTCAGGACCCGAAAAAACTGCTAAAAATAGTAAACTATGCAAAAATTGAAAAACTGAAAGAAGCAATGGTGGGGGTCCAAGTGGAATAGGTGGGTGGCCACCAATATCCACCTAGATCATTTATTGCGCTTTCATTTTCAATACTAGTAAGAAACAAATGATTCCACTATAGTGATACATGATACATATCTATTTCTAAACCTGAAGGTCACACAATTTGTGTATATATTTATATCAATATATATGATATATTTTTTAAATATTGTTTTGTTGTCTTTTAGCAAAAACAAACCAAATACCACATACCACTGGCGTTTGTGACGCACCCCAAGGTGGCAGAAATAATCCGTAACAAGAAGCCCTAGGCTTATATAATTTTGTTCATGGATGAAACCATTGCTTTATTGCGCTTTCATTTTCAATACTAGTAAGAAAACAAATGATTCCACTATAGTGATACATGATACATATCTATTTCTAAACCTGAAGGTCACACAATTTGTGTATATATTTATATCAATATATATGATATATTTTTTAAATACTGTTTTGTTGTCTTTTAGCAAAAACAAACCAAATACCACATACCACTGGCGCTTGTGACGCACCCCAAGGTGGCAGCAATAATCCGTAACAAGAAGCCCTAGGCTTATATAATGTAAATGTGAGAAAATATAAGTTAGGCCTCATAAGTAAATAGTACGGGCTAGTATTAATGAATCCCAGTGTTACAAAACTCTCCGATGTCTTCCAGTTTTTCTGTTTTTTCCAAGCTTTTAAGGTTGCCGTGTTTTCCTAGTTTTTCCAAGTCCGAGTTTTGTCTACCTTTTTATTGATTTTTTTCCCATTTTTCTGATTGCCCAAGATGAAGACCCCGACGATTTTTTTTGTCCATGCGGAGTTTTGAGACACTGGTAAAGACCTTATGATGATATAACACAATTATTACAATAATTAATTAGAATATTGAAATTTGGGTGTTTCACACTATGGCCCTTAGTTCGTTGATTCTTTAACAACGTTGCTCTGTGATATGAGTTCTCCAGTTAGACAATGAATGGTGCGGCCTCGAGGGTTTTAATAACTCTCATTGGCAATTTGATCAAGTACTAATGTACTTGCTGCAACATATGCTTCGATCATTTTATATTTGTCACAAATATTTCTGTAAGCTCAGCATTCCAGGAGTATGTTCTCGTCTTGATTAAGAGATGGCCACAGACGACAAAGAAAGAGGATAATGCTCGGGCAAGCATGACAAAACTAAGAGAAATAAACAACTGCAAAGAAAAGAAGTTTCTGCTGAATAATTGATTGGGCACGCCATGGTATCGATCTGGATATTACAGATCGGATGAGAACAGCACGTTTTCACTGCGAGTCCTATAATGACTTTGGCAAAATTATAACAATGGCCACTGTGAAGCAAAATCTCACTATGAAATAAACCTAATATATCATCCATCTGGAATAAGCTATATTATCCCCAACCTGTCTTTTTTAAAAGAGTGGAGTGATATGTGACAGATATGTTTATCATTTCGTAATAGAAATAGATCGTGAATTTGTCTATAGCTAAGATTCAATGTATCAACGCAGAGTGCTGGGAAAACCCTAAATAACAGAAGCACTAATGATCAACTTAAAATCTGCAATACAAGATTCCTATAAACAAAAGCGTTCTGTAGAAAACCGTAATGGAGGGAGCGAGGCAGGATGGGAACTCACAGCGGTGTGGCTGTGTAATAGACAGCGTGGGGACCGAAGGTGAGAGCTGCACAATTGAAGAAGTGGAACAGCGTCATTTTCTTCTACTCTGCTTGCTAGGAAAAAGCTTCCGCCAATGATTCAGAATAAGAATGTGTAAACATAAAGGCCACACTACAAATACCATATACCATAAATACCCGAACTACCATAAATAAGGCTATGTACCCAATCACCCGTGTTAGATCCAAAGGCAATAACTGCAATTGCCCACTTGACCATCGATCATGGGAACCTCAAACACATCCTATCCCCTCCTACTATACCTCGTTGCTTTGCATTGGGTATGCAATGCTAAACATTTCCTACTAATGGTCTTGTGGGATTTTACCCCATGCTAAGCATCTTTCAACATTTTGTGTGTTGGAAAAACTATGTGCCACGTGATTAGCACTAGACCCCATGTATTATGTATTCGGCAATTAATTAATCTTCAGCATGCCATTAATCTATCTCCGATGCTAGATCCACATAATACCACTGCAACAAAGATTCCACAACCTAAAGGGCTAGTGAACCAAATAGATGGGTCCTAACATTTTGACGAAGTCCATGGGCAACAATAGCAAGAACAATTAATTTTAAGGAATGACACAATTTTCATCATTGTCCATTGTGTGCATGTGACTAATCATTAACAATGGATGGTAATTATAAATCATGTACAATCTGAGTGGATCTAATGGTTAAGAGCATGTGCTTCCTCCTTGAAGGTCACAACTTCAAATCCAAAGGGGGTAGGGTGTGTATATCTCTATAGACTTTAGCAGTCAAATCATTGCGCGGAGGGGGTCCCTTGTCCCACAAACAAAAGGAGGTCTCATACACCATTTTGGTGTCTAACTTATTATTATTATTATTATTATTATAAATCATACATTTAAAATCATCTAGATTATTAGGAATTAAGATATACCCTAACTTACATTAGGAGTCTTAATCCTATAGATATATGATATAGTACTTTGATTTTAGATCTTTGAAATATATTCAATAAAATCATGTACAATTGTAATTAAGTGGATATTTTAATAAGGGTCAAGTCAAATGGGTTGAGTTATAATATGAGTTGTAAATATTGTAAATGTCTTGTATAAATTCCTAATATTAGGTTCAAGGCCAAGGTTGAACTATAAAATAATATATATTTTGGACAAAAGATATGATGCACATCATGGGACATAAGTTGAGACATTATACAAAGACCAAATATTGTTTACCTTGACAATTCTTATTATATTCCAATTTCCATAGTCGAGGTATCGTTCTTTGTTGTTTTATTCTAGTCTCTTCCCTCCAATTAAAAATAGAATTTTTGGTAGTTCGATACCTATGGTTCCTAGGGAGGAAGTGCATGTACTCATCCGATACCTCCTTTCCAAAATCTCTTGAACATTGAGATATCATTTTGGGACCACAAACTAGACATGTAACTTTACCCTTTGTTTGAAGCCCTACAAGATATAGAATAATGTTAATATTGGTATACCAAGCAATTGTTCAAAAAAATCCATAAATAATTGATAAAATTATAGATGTGCAATGCTTTATATAACACAAAAATGTATTAGCCCTCGAGCATCATCAATTGTCCATGTAAGTCTTTTGTGTGATTGAAATTGTTTTTTCCCTAAAAGTTTGGAGATGTCTTACATAGTGATACTAGTTGTCAAACACTTGCGCATACAAATCCTAGGATGTGGAATATAAGTCTTCATATATGAGTAACTTTTTTCCTATTTTTAGTGTTAATTGTATTTAAGATGCAATATTGACGAATATCCACTACAATAATTTATTTGTTTTATGTTGTAGGTTGTTAGGTGATTTTCTCCTAACATTATCCAATACCAAGAATTGTACATACCGAGAATTGTATGTCATTGTGAAAGATATAGGAATGGAGTATCAAACCATTGACATATGTTCTAATGATCATAGTATGTATTATGAACAACATGCAACAAAATTGCAATGCTTTTAATGTGGAATTCGTAGACATCGAACTGATCAAGTAACAAATAAGGTGCCCCGCAAAGTTCTTTGTCATATTCTCATAATTCCACATTTTGAACGATTGTTCATGTGCAAAAACATTGCACATCTTATGGATTACTATGCACAAAAGAGAAATGAAGATGGTGTTCTATAAATGTTGCAAATGGTTCTACATTAAGGCACATCAAATAAAGATGGCCAATTTTTAAAGAAGAACCTTGTAATTTTAAGCTTTCATTGGCAACTAATGGTGTCAATCTATTTGGAGAGCTTCAATCCATTTACTTAGTGTGGCCTATTTTTGTTTTTCTAATAAGAACTATAAAATTTGCATTATCAAAATGGTTGCAGTGGAACTATTGGCACTGAAAGTACATATTTAGTGTCTACTTGATTCATGGTCAAAAAATCTATCCAAAGGATTACAATGATTTTCTTATGTCCTTCGACAAAATTTTCAAAAAGTATCTATTGCTATAGATCATGAAAAAGACTCCTAAAATACCAACTACTGTAAAGAACATAAACTAAAGGAAGGAGTGGTGACTTGCTGCTTCATCGAGTCTAGCGTTGTTGTATGTTGGTTTTTGTTCTACAATGTCCATGGCTTCGATCATCTGTGCTAATGTGTTTTCATCCCCATTGTTCCCTTGCACTAAGACCCACTAATTGGATGCCATTGAGAGAGCTTCTTTCTTCATTGATTCCACCATATGTGTTAGAGGATTACACTATGCCTCCAAATTGTGCAATGCATTGATACTCAAATTCTCTGAATTTTGAAATAAGGGAGTAAACAGAAGTTCTATTTCCTTGGACCATCTCCTCGTAGGTCCTTAAAATTCAAATGAATTCCAATGTCCTAAGAATAACGTTGAAATTTTGACATTTATTGGGAACAAAAAATAAAAAAAACAATGTATTTTTCAACAATTTATAAAAAAATCCAACATCGCAATCGATTTTTTCCATCAACATCAAATAACAACGTCAGGTTTTGCACTCAAATGTAGTTGTGTTTCTTTGGTTTAATTCTACAAGCCATTCTAGTCTGGTGGCTCTAACCACCCCTCAAGTGTTAACTACTGATGAGGGCGGCATCTCTCACCTCTCTCCTTTCAAGATACCCTATGACTCTCTCCTCTTCTATTTATCTCATTTGTCTCCTTTTAGAGGCAAACCTTGTTAGTAACCCCCCTCTGCTTTAGGGATGTTGCTTATTGATATTTTTAGCCTCGTTCTCATCTAAATGAGATCCTAACCTACTCATTTGTCATTTTGATAACTGCCTCATTTTATCTCCAAGGGCACACATGCATCAATAGAACCACATGGACCCTTATAACAAGTGGGTAATTAAACTTGTGTCACATCAAAGGCATGTACAACTAGTTGTAAGCACTTGGTGATTATTAACATGAATGGAAGGAGTCAAATTATTCTAGGGCCTTTGGTAGCTCCATGGATTTTAAGGGACCAACTTGGATGCCTTGCCTCTAGTGCAAGTTTCTTCATACCCCAAGGGACCAATGACATGGTAGAATAATCAACAGTCATCAATGCTTTAAATTGACATGCTTTTGCATTCAAAGTCGTTCATTTTTTACTCCTTTTCGTACTCACTTGTAGTTGTTCAAAAACTCAATGGAGTTTGAGAAGCTTGTTGTAGCATCTAAGAGACATTTATTGTATTTGCACATGAATTGGTAGCATATTTCATCTCTTACTAAATATTGTACATTGCTAGGGAGAAGAATGAGGGAGTTGATGCTCTTGTTTGCAACATCTTTGACAAGTTCCTACCCCACGACAGTACACCTATGATACATAAGTAAGTCTATGTATGGTAAATGTTCTCTTAACCATTTTCTAACTATAGTCTTGTTTTGATGATTGTCAAATGGGTTTTCTACTCGGGATGGTTTACAACAACACCAACCAAATTGAATGAAGTTCTATCTGGAATGAGACCTTATGGATCCTACTCAAGGTTTGGCATTTTTGTTGGTTTCCTTCCATCTCGAGGAATCAATAGTGCATTTCCTTCCATCTCTCTTTCATTTGGTTTGGTTTCTCCTACGAAGGTTTGTTGTTTCGTTCTAGGGCATCTTCATTGACTTAGTCCCCTTATACACCTAGAATGATACTTGTCGACCTCAAGGGATGTTCCAACATAGCTATGGTAAGAAAGGTACCACCTTTATGAGGGAACTTTGGGCTACCATACAACACTTCATTTTTCCATCATTTACATGGTTGACCTAAGTGTTTTTATTGCATTATATCAAAAATCTAGATCAAGTATGTGTTGCAAAGAGGTGTAGCAACGTGTGAATATTTATTTAAGTGAAGAAACCCTATTTTGGAAGCCTAATTCATCTCTCATATTCATCCCAAGAAGATTTAGCACCTACAGTAACATCTTTTCAGGTGAGTTACTTCCTTTTTGTCTCTCTTTCATATTTCGCATTTAGGTTAATTAGCTCACCAAAGGATACCAATAAACTAACCCCAATATGTTTGTTTTCCTTTGTTAATTTGTCACCTATTATCAAGATTTAATTGAACTTCCCTAATTACTCAACAACCCTAACTCGTGTAACCAACCCTAGAACCCTAATTAACCTAATGACCTTCATTCTCTTTTTGTAGTGATCCTTGATAAATAAAAGATAAACCCTTGATTCGAGAATAAACCCTTAAATTCATAATGATAAAATGCATCCACACAATAGACAACACAAGAACACGGAGAGAACCCTTAAGGTAGGGTAACACCATCAAATACTCATCGTGGAAGGAATCACTCCACAAGTCATGCTTGCTACACTAAAATACTCAATATCCAACATATCTCAAGACAATGATACTTGTGTATTTGTACTTTCTCATGAGTATGCATTGGGATATATGCCAACTACCCCTTATTATTATATTATTCCCTTTAACTAATTAGTGCGCATATTTATTACCCACCAACTACCAAGTGGGCCTATTCCATGGTTTATGGACATATTACATAAATTATTCCCCTTAGATACCTCCCTAGGCACCCCATATTATCCTCCCTAAGACATTAATTACATCCCCCTTTGCATGTTTCATCCTTGAAACATTAGCAGAAACCATATAATATGATCCACCGAGCATGAGCATCCATCCATCTTAGTAAAATGAGGGCATGAGGTCCAATTGTGGCCTTGTTGCTTTGATTTTAATTCTGGTTGCTCATTTGGTTCCTTGTTGTTATTGTTCTACTCTGATATCCCCATTCATTGATTTTAGTCCTCCATGTACCTCGACATTGGGAGCTATCTTGGTTCCATTTTGATCCATAGTAAGTTTTATGATGCTTAAAACCTTGTTGTGACGGTGGTTGTTTCTCTGGGTGGTATGGGTGGTGATATACAACAATCATAACTATTAATTCTTTTGACATTGACTCTTCAATATCTACTTCATTGGAGTCGTGCAATTCTCTAGGTTCTTCTTCATGGTTATGCCCTTCATGGGGCTCGCTTTGGAGTTCTTATGTAGACACTTCTTTAGATTCAAACTCCGACTTTGCATTTGATGTGGTGTTTGGTATTGCAATTAGTTTCCCTACAAGGACTTCTTCATGTACCATCTTGGGCCCTTTTTGTTGACTAAGAGAAATATCTTGCAATGTTTTGTTTTTGTCTTGTACCAAAGCTTCATAAACTTATTTTCCATGTTAACATTAACTATACCAACCGAGTCCATCCAAGGACATCCAAGAATAATAACCACATCATCCATATATGTAGGGTGAAAATATAGATGCAAAACAAATTTATCCATAGTAATACTCAAATATTTATAAATTTGAACATTCTCACCCTCAACCTATGTGTTTTAAATATGCTTTGTGGGTACCTGCAATCTTGTATCCAAGCAAACATTGATGCAATTATTCGTGTAGTTAGGGCTTATAGAAACAATGACCTTCTCCTATTGAATACATGATGGGGGTGTCACCCCCTTAAACCAGCAAAACACTTCAAATGGATAGTCACTTCATTTTAATACCAAACACTCGGGCATTATAACTCCAAGCCCATATGATCAAGGGCTTAATCCTTTACACAAAAATGATGCACATAGGGTAGGCTCTAAAGCCCCTCTTACCTCGTCTTTAAACTCTTCTTTAAATGAGCTTAATTCTCGTTAACTAGCTCTGCAATTAACCGACCATTGGGATCACCGGGTCACTGGAACCTTTTTCTCTTCCTTTCTTTGTGTCTCAAACACAGGGACACCAGACCATCGGGGCACTAACTACTTTTAACCGTGCGCCTTCAAATAATCACTTTGGCCCGGTTAACCGATTCACAAAGCACCGAAACCTTTAACTTTACACCTTTATAAAGTTACTGTGGTCCGATTTAACTGGCCACCAAAGGACCAGTTCCTCCAAACAAACATACTCAGTTGATCTAGAGTCTGGTTCGATTGAAGGTCTATCAACTAGCCCACCAGACACCAGGACACTTTAACAATACATATTTTTTTAGGGCTTTAGACTGGTCGAGTTGCTCATTCTCAGTCGTTGATCTCTGATGACCAATGGTCATTGTTGGCACAGGGGCAGACCCAGGGTTCAATGCTTCAACAACATGCCAACAAAACCCTAACTACCGACCCTTTCGACAACACCTATGAAGCAAATGAAGTCTCACCTGAGGTAGAGGTAGGGGGGGTTGCAAGGCTCAGGTGTCTACAAGCAGGCTGGGACACAGATCTGTGATTACAACACTTAACAAAACACTTAGACAACAATATGCATTAGTTCTTGAATCTCATTCACATCGCAGATTAAAACCTTATTACAGATCGACGGATTAACAATAAAGATCAAGCACTTCTAATCATTTAGCACATAGCATTAGCTCAGATCTAACATTTATTTACCTTTAATACCATTAAGCACTAAGCAACAACATCATATCCATTCATCATACATTATAACAACAACACTAAGCAGATAAACACATAAACAACATCGCACAAAGCACATCAAGACATAGGATATACGTGGTTCACCCCAGTGTGGGGCTACGTCCACCAACTTCTTCTTCTTTTTTATTAGTCTTTAATTTTCTTACATTCATTTGCTCCTGTGCACAAAGCCACAGAGCCCAACTCCGCGGAGGAGAAGAGATTTGTGCATTGTGCACTGGATCCTCCTTCCCAAAATCATATCAAGGCACAGAGCCTTACTTCACACAACCGGATCGCACCAAGCAACTTACAATCTCTTGCACTGAGCCAAAATTAACACTTACAACATATTGTGCACATAGCCAACGACACCCTCTTCTTACATCACTTAGCTACTTATTTATACATTCAAAAAGGCCTAATCATGGGTAAACCTGTGGGCTGGCATCCCTTAACCCATTACATAAACCCTAGTAAACCCTTTTCTCGATCCACAAGCCCGCAAAACATGCGAGATTCCGCGAGATCAACTCCGCCTGGGTGCTCAATCTTCGACCAACCCGTCGAAGTCCCAAAAGTGGTCAAACACGACCAATGTTTCCTCAAAACTTGGTCAAGGGCCAACAGGCCCCCAACACTCACTTGTGACTCGTCCCGAGTCACTCAGATCTAGGCAACGCTGCAGATCTAGGCAATGCTGCTTCAAAGGCCTCAAGCTTAGCTCGAGTTGCCTCGACTTGCTACTTTGCTAGAGCCTCTTGCTCGACAAACTTTTGAATCACTTGCTCTGTAACAGGTCCTTCCAAGCATTGTTCCACTATTGCAACCACTTGCTCTAGCTGCGAGCCTTGTCCTTCAATCTCTTCAAAAATTGCGCAGGCTTCATCCTGCACCGGCTGTAGTCTCTGTGTAATCTCCATGACTTTGCTCTAGATGGCAGTAATCTGTTGCTGGACTGTGCGTTGTTCCTGTGATCTTTTCATTTTCTCGACTTAAGTGAGTTACTTCATCTGCGCCTGCACAGTGGATGCCTGCCACTGCACCTTCTGTAATTGTGCTTCCAGTTTCCTCAGCTCCAGATCTTCTATGAGGCGTTCATAGGTCTGCGCACTTTGATCGCTCAACTACTTACATTCTAACCAACTGCGCTCTAGACAATTTATTCCCTCTGATCGTGCACTTCTTGCGTAGTGCTCGGCACTGCTTGGAGCTCTAACTCAATTACTCTTGCTTGAAGTTGTTGAATGGCCTCAGCGAGCTTCCCCACTTGAATGTCGGTTGTCTCTTCTTCCTCCTATGTTAAGCCCAACACAGAGCGAAGTGCTTTAGTCACTGCCTCTTTGACCGCAGTCTGCTCTACGAGCAGCTGGTCTTTTTGTTTTCTGTATCGTTGCTTTTTCCTCCTCAAACATCGCCCAAATTTCATCTTTCTCCTTCTCGTATGTGGTTACACAAGACTGTGCAACTTGTAGTTGCTCTAAGACCTCCTCCTTTTCTTGCTTCAAGGCCTCTGTAGCCTTCTCGTTCTCTTCATGGACTCGATGAAGTCAAGCCTCTGTTGCATCTACTAGCCTTCATAATTGGGCGAGCTCATCCCCCAATTCTGCAATCTTCGACGAAGAGGACGCAGTGGATACTGTGTGACTCGCGTAAATAGCTTACTGTAGGTCTTTTAGTTCTTTCTCGATTCGTTCATACAACGTCTCCTGCTTCGCTCCATGTCTCTGTAATATATCCTCTGAAGCGTCCTCCACTGCTGTGATGATTAGATCGACATCATCCTCTGTGAGCACATTCTTCAATTGGGGTTTATTGGCACGAGTCTTCTTTCTTGATGAGGGTTTCTATGGAGAAACCTTCCTCTTCTTTGATGTTTTGGCCTTGGTAGGGGAATATTTCAACAGTGTAACTTCGCCTTTATCTTGCTTTTCTCCTTCTTCCCCTGCTTATTCTTGGTTCACTTCGTCTCCTCCTCCTCCTATGAGCGAGTCAGGCCTACTTTCCTCCGAGGTGCTATCCTCCTCATCAGTTTCTATGTTTTTCACTTCCTCCTTTTTCTTCTTTTTCTTCATGCTAGTCTGTCCATCATGCTCGACCTGGGTGACCAAGGGACTTCCGATGATGTCGAGGTTGGAGAGTTTTGCATCTTCCACTGGTACAAGGAACTTTGCTGGTCATTCTTTGGTGATCTCCTCCATATCTTTGTCGGTCAGCTTATAATAGGATTGCAACTCCTCCTTACTCTCATCCTTGTGTGCAGTCCTGTGATCAGGTGGATCAGGGCCAGATCCACAATGACACACATATCGAGCCATAGATATCCTCTGTGATATCACAACAGGAGGAGTTTAACGCAGGCGTTAACCTCCTGATGTCGGCCAAAGTGAGGGATCTTCATCACATTTAGTATCGTTGATTGTGTGAGCTCCTTAATCCATTGTTGGGAGACTATGCGTGACTTCTTCCCAGTCATCTTCATCAAATACCTATGCGGCGCAAGCATCGCGGATTTCTTCCTATCTTTAAGGTTAAAGTCATTGTTCTTCAAGGCTAATATTTGTCCTAACTGGGGTCCAACTACACGTATCCCCTTCGGGATGTACGAAGTGATCAATGTATACTCAAAGTCACATGGGATACTGTCATGACTAACTGTACCATCCAAAGGTGGTATATAATCTGGCAAGACTGACGGGATCTACTTCGCGTTAGCCAGATTGTCGCGGTGCTTGCTTCGCTTCTCAGTCACGGTTCGGCTACAATGATGTGTAGTCGAAGGGGATGCTTGCAGTCCCCCTGTCGACGACGCCTGTATTCCTACAGACATAACTCTCTCAGCCATGAGTTCCACGAGAATATCCTCCATAGACTTCTCTAATGCACTAGGTTCATCCAACATTCACACTTGTAACCAAATAGATCGGGTAGTTGAATGGACAAGCGAGGTAATCACATGGATGGCGAGGTCTAGAAATCACAACGCGATATGCAATCAATTCTTTGTTAGCTTGGATAATCACGGGTGGCAAAAAGTGGTCCTGGCACAACGTTTGACGGGTTAAATAAGAAAGCATTGTAACGGGTTCCTCCAATGGGCAGGAACGCATCCATCAATGCGAATCAGTCTGTTATGGCCCAGTCTCAATGGTCCATTTGCTCATAGCTACTTTTTCTAGACGTTCCAGAGTGTTATTCAAATGGTCGGGGCACCTCCAACGATCATATAGCTTCGTCGTGGCAAAGTCCCATTCTGCATGGTTTTGCTATTGCGGTGAGGTTCAAGTTCTGCGGACTTGTCTCCTGTGAAGTCTTCCTTCTATTCTTTGTAGCTTCCTGTAGTTTTTCTAACTTTGCTTTTTTCTTACTGAGCTTTCTTGCCTTCTTTCCCGTGATCTAAGCTTCTCTAACAATTTATGGGATCCTCTTTCCATTTGTATTCTTGTCTTCTCCTAGTAAAGTGACTTCGCACTGCTGATGTGCTCTTACATATTCTGAGGTTAATGCCCCTTCTCTTGCTATTTCTGGGGTGGTTGTACTTCTTTCTTGAGTGGGTAGGTTCTTCAGGCCTTCCTGCGTTCTTTCAACTTCGACAACTAGTTCTCTTGCCTTTTGTTGCTTCGACTTATCCTCTTGTTCTTCTATCAAGCACTCTATTTTTCTAGTTATTAGGTTCCTTAGTTCTTGCTTTTTCTGTTATGTAGCTTCCTCCTCTGCTTTCCTTCTGATTTGATCCTTCTCAATCCAATTATTTCCTAACAAAAGTGGAAAAGGGGCGTTGTTTTCAATAAACCTAATGACTTCAAATTCTTCTTTAGTCGATGTTTCATGAGCAATCATAGGTACATTAGTAACTCTTCCACATAGGGTTATCATTTTTCCTTTAAAGAAGCCTATCTGTCCTAGTGAAGGTACCATAACAGGCTTTCCCAAAATTTCCCAAGTGTTTTCTGGCATAATATTCACGTGTGTTTCTTCATCTAATACATAGTCTATGTCGAAGTCTTTTATTCCTCTAACTACGCGTTGTTTTACTTTCAAGATCTTTGGTAAACTGATGTCTTTGTGATCATCCATTACTTTTTTTAACTGTATTAACATAGTCTCTCACTCTCTTTCTGTATGATTCTTTAACATATCCTTAGTCTCTTGACCTTCTTTATAGTTTTCTTCTCTCACGTTCATCTTTTCAATTTTAGCAATCATTCTTGGACAATCCTCAACCTCATGACCATCAATTTTACAATAAAGATAAATAGGACCTGTACCAGGGCATTCCTTGCCAAGATGTCTCCGTGTTCTGCAATTATAACACAGTGTCAATCCTCTCTTTCTTTTAAACGATCCCCAACCTTTCCTGTACTGCGCACTGGGATCACAGTGTTAGACCTGCAATCTGTAAAAATTCTTTCTAGGTTCCTGCATCCATTTATTAGTCCAAAAACTCTTTCTATGCATAGGAATACCATATCTTTCTCTATTTCTATAAAATTTATTTTGATCAACTATTTCTTCTAACTGTGCCCTAGCTTTCAGACTAGGACAAAACCTATCAAACATACCTAGATTCATGCTTTCGAAGCAAAAATTTCCACTTATCATACCCTTACCAAAGCACAAAGCTTTAAGATCTTACCTCTTTTCTTCAGATCAAGTTTCTTTCTTAGCATAGAGCTTTGTAAGTCAAGAAGAATACTGCGCACTACAACAACAAATCTACGCACAAAGCTTTATTTTCGCTTCAATTCCCAGCAATCACAGTTTCAAGTCCCGACAACGGAACCATTTGTTGGCAAAGGGGTAGACCCAGGGTTCAACACTTCAATAACGCACCAACAAAACCCTAACTACCGACCCTTTTGCAACACCTGCGAAGTAGATTAAGTCTCACTCGAGGTAGAGGTAGGGGGGGTTGTAGGACTTAGGTGTCTACAACCAGGCCGGGACACAGATATGTTATTACAACACTTAATAGAACACTTACACAACAATATGCATTAGTTCTTGAATCTCATTCACATCGTAGAATAAACCCTTATTACAGATCGACATAGTAACAATACAGATCAAGCACTTCCAATCATTTAGCACATAGCATTAGCTCAAATCTAGCATTTATTTACCTTTAATACCATTAAGCACTAAGCAACAACATCATATCCATTCATCATACATTATAACAACAACACTAAGCAGATAAACACATGAACACCATCGCACAAAGCACATCAAGACACAACATATACATGGTTCATACCAGTGTGGGGCTACGTCCACCAACTTCTTCTTCTTCTTTATTAGTCTTTATTTTTCTTACAGTCATTTGCTCCTATGCACAAAGCCACAGAGCCCAACTCCGCAGAAGACAGGAAATTTGCGCACTGTGCACCAGATCCTCCTTCCCAAAATTAGATCAAGGCAAACATCCTTACTTCACACAGCCAGATCGCACCAAGCAACTTAGAATCTCCTGCATTGAGCCAACATTAACACTTACAACATATTGTACACATAGCCAACAACACCCTCTTCTTACATCACTCAACTACTTATTTATACATTAAAAAAGGCATAATCATGGGTAAACCCATGGGCTGACATCCCTTAACCCATTACATAAACCCTTTGCTTGGTGCACAAGCCCGCAAAGCAAGCAAGATTCTATGATCTTAGCTCCTCCTGGGTGCTCCATTTTGACCAGCCTATCGAAGTCCCAAAAGTGGTCAAACACGACCAATGTTTCCTCAAAACTTGGTCAAGGGCCAACAAGCCCCCAACACTCACCTGTGACTCATCCCGAGTCATTCAGATCTGGGCAACGCTGTTTCAAAGGCCTCGATCTTAGCTCGAGCTACCTCAACTTGATGCTTCGCTAGAGCCTCCTGCTCGGGGAACTCATGAATCACTTTCTTTGTAATAGGCCCTTTCAGGCATTGTTGCATTGTCGAAACCACTTGGTCTAGCCGCGAGCCTTTCCCTTCAATCTCTTCAAAAATTGTGTAGGCTTTGTCCTTTACCGGTTGTAGTCTCTGTGTAATCTCCATGACTTTTCTCTGGATGGCAGTAATCTACTGCTAGACTGCGCGTTGTTCCTATGATCTTTTCATTTTCTCAACTGCAGTGAGTGACTTCATCTGCGCCTGCACAGAGGATGCCTCTTACTGCACCTCCTGTAATTGTGCTTCCAGTTTCCTCAGCTACGGATCTTTTGCGAGGCGTTAATAGGTCTGCGCACTTCGATCGCTTAACTGCTTAAATTCTAAGGCGAGGGTCTTGATCCTTCCAACTAAGCTCTTGGCGATTTCTTCCCTCTGATCGCGCACTTCTTGCGGAGTGCTCGACACTACTTAGAGCTCTAACTCCATTACTCTTGCTTGAAGCTGTTGAAAGGCCTCAACGAGCTTCCCTAATTAAATGTCGGTTGACTCTTCTTCCTCCTGTTCCAAGCCCGACACAAAGCAAAGTGCTTTAGTCACTGCCTCTTTGACCATAGTTTTCTCTGCGAGCAGCTGGTCTTTTTCTTTCTGTATCTTTGCTTTGTCCTCCTCGAACATCGCCTGAATTTCATCTTTCTCCTTCTCGTAGGCGGTTACACAAGACTGCGCAACTTGTAGTTGCTCTAAGACCTCCTCCTTTTCTTGCTTCAAGGCCTCTATAGCCTTCTCCTTCTCTTCATGGACTCGATGAAGTCGAGCCTCTCTTGCATCTACTAGCCTTCATAATTGGGCGAGCTCATCCCCCAATTTTACAATCTTCGACGAAGAGGGCGCACTAGATACTGCGCGGCTCACGTAAATAACTTATTGTAGGTCTTTAAGTTCTTTCTCGATTTGTTGATACAACGTCTCCTACTTCGCTCCATGTCTCTGTAAGATATCCTTTGAAGCGTCCTCCACTGCTGCAATGATTAGACCGACATCGTCCTCTGTGAGCACATTCTTCGACTGGGGTTTTGTTGGCATAGGTCTTCTTTCTTGATGAGGGTTTCTACGGAGAAACCTTCCTCTTCTTTGATGTTTCGACCTCGGTAGGGGAATCTTTCGGCGTCATAAATTTGCCTTTATCTTGATTTTCTCCTTCTTCCCCTCTTTCTTCTTGGTTCACTTTGTCTCCTCATCCTCCTATGGGTGAGTCAGACCTACTTTCCTCTAAGGCGCTATCCTCCTCATCAGTTTCTATGTTCTGCACTTCCTCCTTTTTCTTCTTTTTCTTCGCGCTAGTTTGTCCATCATGCTCGACCCGAGTGACCAAGGAACTTCCGATGATGTTGGGGTCAGAGAGTTCTTCATCTCCCACTTGTGCAAGGAACTCTATTGGCTCTTTTTTTGTGATCTCCTCCATATCTTCGTTGGTCATCTATTAATAGGACTGCAACTCCTCCTTACTCTCATCCTTGCGCCCAATCCTGTGATCAGGTGGATCAGCGTCGTATCCACAATGATGTGCCTCTCGAGCCATAGATATCCTTCTTGGTAGCATGATAGGAGGAGTTTAATGCAGGTGTTAACTTCATAATGTTGGCCAAAGTGAGGGATCTTCATCCCGTTCAGTATCGTTGATTGTGCGAGGTCCTTAATCCACGGCTGGGAGATTATGCGCGACTTCTTCCCAGTTGTCTTCATCAAATAGCGATGTGACATGAGCATCGCGTAGTTATTCCTATCTCTGAGGTTAAAGTCATTGTTCTTCAAGGCTGGGATCTGTCCTAACCGGGGTCCAACCACGCGTATCCCCTTCAGGATGTATGTAGTGATCAACGTATACTCAAAGTCACGTGGTACACTGTCACGGCTCACTGTACCAGCCAAAGGTGGTATATAATATAGCAAGACCGATGGGATCTGCTTTGCGTTAGCCAGATCGCCGTGGTGCTTGCTTTGCTTCTCAGTCACGGTTCATGTAGAACGACGTGCAGTTGAAGGGGATGCTTGCAGTCCCCCTGTCAATGACACCTATATTCCTACAGACATAACTCTCTCAGCCATGAGTTCCATGAGAATCTCCTCCATAGACTTCTCTAATGCGCTGGGTTCGTCCGACATTCACACTTGTAACCAAATAGATCAGGTAGGCGAACGGAAAAATGAGGTAATCACATGGATGGCGAGGTCTAGAAATCACAGCGTGATATGCAATCAATTCTCTATTAGCTTGGATAATCATGGGTGGCAAAAAGTAGTCCCAACGCAGCG
>JZKD02S1676448.1:161748-187845 GCA_000966675.3 Picea glauca | reverse complement strand
CAGCTTAGAAAAACTCAAAACTAAAATTGGGAAAACTACTAATAGCCATGCTATCCACCACAAAATGCAACCATAGGAACGGGTTCATTTTAAACGATCCCCAGCCTTTCTAGGATCACAATGATGGACCTGCAATCTGCAAAAAGTCTTTCTAGGTTCCTGCATCCATTTATTAGTCCAAAAACTCTTTCTATGCATAAGAATAACATATCTTTCTCTATTTCTATAAAATTTATTTAGATCAACTCTTTCTTCTAACTATGCCCTAGCTTTCAGACTAGGACAAAACTTATCAAACATACCTAGATTCATGCTTTCGAAGCAAAAATTTCCACTTATCTTACCCTTACCAGACCAAAAAGCTTTAAGATCTTACCTCTTTTCTTCAGACCATGTTTCTTTTTTAGCATAGAGCTTTGTAAGTCAATTAGAATACTGCGCACTACAACAACAAAACTACGCACTTAGCTTTCTCTTCACTTAAGTTCCCAACAATCACAGTTTCAGGTCCTAGTAACATAACCATTTGTTGGCACAAGGGCATACCCATGGTTCAACGCTTCAACAACGCACCAACAAAACCCTAACTACCGGTCCTTTCGGCAACAACTGCAAAGCAGATGAAGTCTCCCCGAGGTAGAGGTATGGGGGGTTGCAGGACTTAGGTGA
Organism: Picea glauca; assembly: GCA_000966675.3. Lineage (NCBI taxonomy): Eukaryota > Viridiplantae > Streptophyta > Pinopsida > Pinales > Pinaceae > Picea > Picea glauca. The sequence continues at coordinate 187,176 of JZKD02S1676448.1, read as the reverse complement.
CGAAGGGACTTCTTTTTCTTCTTTTTCTTCGCGCTAGTTTGTCCATCATGCTTGACCCGGGTGACGAAGGGACTTCCGATGATGTCAGGGTTGGAGAGTTTTTCATCTTCCATCGGTACAAGGAACTTTGCTGGCCATTCTTTGGTGATCTCCTCTATATCTTCGTTGGTCAGCTTATAATAGGACAACAACTCCTCCTTACTCTCATCCCTGCGTGTAGTCCTGTGATCGGGTGGATTAGCATTGGATCTAGAGTTGCGCGCATGTCGAGCCATAGATATCCTCCATGATAGCACGACAGGAGGAGTTTAACGCAGGCGTTAACCTCATGATGTCAGCCAAAGTGAGGGATCTTCATCACGTTCATTATCGTTGATTGTGCGAGCTCCTTAATCCACGGCTGGGAGACTATGCGCGGCTTCTTCCCAATCGTCTTCATCAAATACCGATGCAGCGCGAGGATCACATAGTTATTCCTATATCCGAGGTTAAAGTTGTTGTTCTTCAAGGTTGGGATCTGTCCTAACTAGGGTCCAGCTACGCGTATCCCCTTCGATATATAGATAGTGATCAATGTATACTCAAAGTCACGAGAGATACTATCACAGTTAACTGTACCAACCAAAGGTGGTATATAATCTGGCAAGATCGACGGGATCTGATTCGCGTTAGCCAGATCGTCGTGGTGCTTGCTTCACTTCTCAGTCGTGGTTCGGCTAGAACGACGTGCAGTCGAAGGGGATTCTTGCAGTCTCCCTATCAACGACACATGTATTCCTACAGACATAATTCTCTCAGCCATGAGTTCCACGAGAATCTCCTCCATAGACTTCTCTAACGCGCTGTGTTCGCCCGACATTCACACTTGTAACCAAATAGATCGAGTAGGCGAATGGACAAGCGAGGTAATCACATAGATGGCGAGGTCTAGAAATCACAGTGCGATATGCAATCAATTCTTTGTTAGCTTGGATAATCGCGGGTGGCAAAAGGTGGTCTCAGCACAACATTTGATGGGTTAAATAAGCAAGCATCGTAACAGATTCCTCCAACGGGCAGGAATGCGTCTATCAATGTGAATCAGTCCGTTATGGCACGGTCTCAATGGTCCATTTTCTCATAACTACATTTTCTAGCCGTTCTGGGGCGTTAACGGTCGGGGCACCTTTAACGGTCATATAACTTTGCCGTGGCGAAGTCCCATTCTGCGTGGTTTTTGCTATTCCGGTGAGGTTCAAGTTCTGCGGACTTGTCTCCTGCGAAGTCTTCCTTCTATTCTCTATAGCTTCCTGTAGTTTTTCTAACTTTGCTTTCTTCTTACTGATCTTTCTTGCTTTTTTTCCTATGATCTGAATTTCTCTAACAATTTATGGGATCCTCTTTCCATTTGTATTCTTGTCTTCTCCTAGTAAAGTGACTTTGCATTTCTGATGTGCTCTTACAAATTCCGAGGTTAATGTCCCTTCTCTTGCTATTTCCAGGGTGGCTATACTTCTTTCTTGCATGGGAAAGTTCTTCAAGCCTTCCTGCATTCTTTCAAATCTGACAGCTAGTTCCCTTTCCCTCTGTTGCTTCGACTTATCCTCTTGTTCTTCTATTAAGCACTCTATTTTTCTAGTTATGAAGTTCCTTAGTTCTTGCTTTTTCTATTTTGTAGCTTCCTCCTCTGCTTTCCTTCTGATCTTATCCTTCTCAATCCAAGTCTTTCCTAAAAAAAGTGGAAAAGGGGTGTTGTTCCCAATAAACCTAATGAAATCAAATTCTTCTTCAGTCGATGTTTCATGAGCAATCATAGGTACATTAGTAATGATTCCACATAGGGTTATCATTTTTCCTTTCAACAAGCCTATCCATCCTAGTGAAGGTACCATAGCAGGCTTTCCTAAAATTTCCCAAGCTTTTTTCTGGCATAATATTCACGTGCGTTTCTTCATCCAATACACAGTCTATGTCGAAGTCTTTTATTCTTGTAACTATGCGTTGTTTTACTTTCAAGATCTCTGGTAAACTGATGTCTCTCTGATCATTCATTACTTCTTTTAACTGTATTAACATAGTCTCTGACTCTGCTTCTGTATGATTCTTTAACATATCCTTAGTCTCTTGACCTTCTTTATAGTTTTCTCTTCCCATGTTCATCTTTTCAACTTTAGCAATCATTCTTGGACAATCCTCAACCTCATGACCAACAATTTTACAATAAAGACAAATAGGACCTGTACCAGGGCATTCCTTAGCAAGATGTCCCGGTCTTCTGCAATTATAACATAGTGTCAATCTTCTCTTTCTTTTAAATGATCCCCAACCTTTCCTGTACTATGGACTGGGATCACAGTGTTGGACCTGCAATCTGAAAAAATTCTTTCTAGGTTCCTGCATCCATTTATTAGTCCAAAAATTCTTTCTATGCATAAGAATAACATATCTTTCTCTATTTCTATCATATTTTTTCAGATCAACTCTTTCTTCTAACTGTGCCCTAGCTTTCAGAATAGGACAAAACCTATCAAACATACCTAGATTCATGTTTTTGAAGCAAAAATTTCCACTTATCTTACCCTTACTAGAGCACAAAGCTTTAAGATCTTACCTCTTTTCTTCAGATCATGTTTCTTTCTTAGCACAAAGCTTTCTCTTCACTTTAGTTCCCAGCAATCACAGTCTCAGGTCCCAACAACGAAACCATTTGTTGGCACAGGGGCAGACCCAAGGTTCAACGCTTCAACGACGCACCAACAAAACCCTAACTACAGGCCCTTTCGGCAACACTTGCGAAGCAGATGAAGTCTCACCTGAGTTAGAGGCAGGGGGGGTTGCAGGACTTAGGTGTCTACAACCAGGCTAGGACACAGATCTGTGATTACAATACTTAACATAACACTTAGACAACAATATGCATTAGTTCTTGAATCTCATTCACATCGCAGATTAAACCCTTATTACAGATCGACATAGTAACAATAAAGATCAAGCACTTCCAATCATTTAGCACATATCATTAGCTCAGTTCTAGCATTTATTTGCCTTTAATACCATTAAGCACTAAACAATAACATCAAATCCGTTCAGAGATTGTTGGAAGAACCACAGTATTTAAGACATCTTGTCGTCGACGTTTCAGATCCATAACAGTATCCATCATCAGGACCAAAAAAGTCTGAGAAAGATAGTGAGAGAAGAGCCTTTATTAAATAGTGATGAGGCGGGTGAAAGAACTACGTTTTGGCTGGGTGAAACCCTCTTTTTTAGGAGAAATTTAGGGTTGACCGGGAGTTTTAGTAAAAACTATATTAATTTTATGTTGATTAAGGTTTAATAATGAGGAAACCCTTAATCAACATAAAATTAATATAGTTTTTACTAAAACTCCCGGTCAACCCTAAATGTCTCCTAAAAAAGAGGGTTTCACCCAGCCAAAACGTAGTTCTTTCACCCGCCTCATCACTATTTAATAAAGGCTCTTCTCTCACTATCTTTCTCAGACTTTTTTGGTCCTGATGATGGATCYTGTTATGGATCYGAAACGTCGACGACAAGATGTCTTAAATACTGTGGTTCTTCCGACAATCTCTGAACATATTTCTCACCACAGAAACCTAAATGAACAGAAAACATCAAATCCATTCATCATACATTATAATAATGACACTAAGTAGATAAACACATAAACAACATCGCACAAAGCACATCAAGACACGAGATATACGTGATTCACCCCAGTGTGGGGCTACGTCCACCAACTTCTTCTTCTTCTTTATTAGTCTTTAGTTTTCTTACATTCATCCGCTCCTGTGCACAAAGCCACAAAGACCAACTCTGTAGAGGACAGGAGATTTGCACACTGCACACCAGATCCTCCTTCCCAAAATTAAATCAAGGCATGGAGCCTTACTTCACACAACCAGATCACACCAAGCAACTTACAATCTCTTGCACTGAGCCAACATTAACACTTCAACATATTGTGCACATATCCAACAACACCCTCTTCTTACATCGCTTAGCTACTTATTTATACATTCAAAAAGGCCTAATCATGGGTAAACCCATGGGCCGACATCCCTTAACCCATTACGTAAACCCTAGTAAACCCTTTCTCGATCCACAAGCTCGCAAAATAAGCCAGATTCTGCGATCTCAGCTCCTCCTAGGCGCTCCATCTTCAACTAGCTTGTCAAAGTCCCAAAAGTGATCAAACATGACCAATGTTTCCTCAAAAATTGGTCAAGGGCCAACAGTCATATCTCCTCCGTCTTTCAAAACCCTTTCGATCATTGATCTCTCAATTATCAATGGTGGAACTTGACCACGATTCTGCTGCACTTCTGAATCCTGATGAAGTTCATGGGAACTTCGACTCCTCACTCCTGATCTCGTTCCTCTCCCAACGAGATTTTCTTACTCTCATCCATCCTTTTAGTCACACTTCCCTCTATCCTTTATACCACAATTTCACCATTTCACTATAAATGCGCCCGTATTCAAAAGGATTGAATTATCACGATCGACTTATTGTCCGACATGCACACCAAAAACCCTCAATAATACATTCTACTTGTCATCCTGCATACACAAAAGCTCATCAATGCACAAAGACATTCACACACACAACTCAGATGCATAATTACAACATTTCTATTAAGACCCTCTCTACAAAACTCATAAATATCTCATACCTCAGCGGTCTTGATTTCACAGTTTGGGTGTTTCTCTGACCCTAGTCACTTCTTCAGCCTGATTTCACTATGTTTGGTCGCTCTAATCCATGCTCGAAGGCTTACATTATACTTAGAAGGTAAAAACCTTTAGACCTAACAAAACCCTAACAATATCTCTTTGTCTTGACTCATACATACGAGGATCAACATGATCGAATCCTCCATACTTAGGAAAATCCACACTATCTAACTAATTGCTTGAATAAGCCATTTACATGATAACTAGGGAAAATAAATCCCTTTCTTCATAACAATCCTACCCTTCTAGAATTACTAAAATACAAATTGAAATAAGGAAAATACAATTAATTCCGTTAAGGGAACCCACTCCCTTTGGAAAATTTGAAGACCCCCTTAAGGCCTGATCAACATGGTTGTTTTTGAGGGAAATTGCTCCTAGATAAAACTCCCATGGTACAAAATATTCATGATCTCCTGATCAAGGTCTTCAATCTCTCCTTTCCACCTGGATCCCATACTTGATACCATTGCTACCCATTTATTTTACTGTCTTGTTGTTGCATTGTTGTTGTCTGCAACCTTTTAGGAACCCACACTTTATGTTGTTGTTGCCTATTTAATTTTCTTTCGCAGGTGTTTCCAACTACCTGTGGCTTGACAATGATTTTATGCTTCGTCCCTTTGCAATTCCACTTGGGCATCTTCATCAAACACTTCCATAACTCTTCCAACTCAATATCAAACTCTTCCTTATTATTGCAAATTGATTGTTTCAAACATTCACATAATTTTTGTATGGTTGTGGCCATTTCTTTGTCTCCACACCTTTTTCCATCCTCAAATCCTCGAGGATACTCATATCCCTACACATTGTTCTTCATTTCCTAAGACGTTATCTTGGCAATGCTTTGTAAGAGAGTTATAAGAACTCTCCTCCATTCCTCTTCAAACATTCCTTCACAAATCTCTAAGGCACATAGTTGCCTTCTCCAATCTTCTTGCTTCTTTATGGAAGGTTGTCTGCTTCCATCTTCAGAACCCTTGTTTCTATCTGCACCTGCACATAAATTAAACATATCCCAAGAAATAACTTATTCTTCATCGTGTAGAGGCTCTTTTATTGCTATAAGAATGACTTTCAATACATCTCGATGTCCTTTACAGTCTGCCACATATGTGTGATCTATTGTTCTCTTCTTACATATGTATTTTTTAACTATTTGTTCCCCGACAACTTGCTAGCTACAGGATGAACCTTCAACCTTCTTGATGTCCTCCATGACAATCCCCTGTTCGCCATTTTCTTATTATATAGATGTCAAAATCCCAAACTTCCTCCAATTTTCTTCGTGTTTTTTTCTCAAATCCTTGTAAGGTATATGGTTGCCTTGCCCATATTACAATGCTATTAATACACCATTTGAAAATCCCTTCAGCCTTATAGGCTTCTAAATTCTCAACAACTATGGAAACATACATTCCATCTTCTAACCAACAAACTTGTAAATGTTGCTCCAAGTTAGTGACCTGCTCCCTGGTCATCATTTCCTTGGGTCTGCTGACATCCTTCAGGTACTCTTTCTTATCCAGAGGATTTATGCTTACCTCTATTTCACTCTTCTTCTTCAATTCTACAAAATCTTCACGCTGTGTAGTCCATTTTATTGTCTGCACTCATTCAGGCAACCCTTGAATAATTTTTGTCTTCATTCCTCTGTTTTCTTCAAAATCTGCACCCTCCATATAGTATTTCTCAACCTTGGGATTGACTATCCATTCTTCCACAAGTTTTGACACCTCATTATAATCTATTAACATTGCATTTGAGTGTTGTCCTTATTTTTCATTTTCCTCCTCGCGGTTGTCTTCACAAGCCAATCTTGTCTTGTTCACTATTATAACAAGTTCCTATACTTTCGCTTGAACATTTGCATTCCTTGACTGTGTATAGTCTTTTCTTTGACTGCTTTTATGAGACAATGTTGTCTCTTCCTCTCTTATGACAGATTTTTGGGTATTTCTATCTTCACACTCTTCAATATCTGCAAACATACACCATTCATTAGTTTTAAAAATACGAGACTCTCTTGTCTCTTCAGATGCCTCTAGCATCCTTTCTTTGTGTTGGATTGAAATCTCCAAGCATCTCATAAGGTCTTCATTATGAACCTTATCCTTTTCATTTTCATCATTTTCTCCAATCATTTCTCCATGCTTTGGTTCACAAATGTGAACTATTTGTCCCGCTTCAAAGGACTTCCTTCTATACTTAGATTCCTTGAGTTTCTCCTCTGTCTGCAATCAAACATTCATCCCACGTCTCAACTTTCTTGCAAACAATTACACCATGGGCCATTTGACCTTCTTCTTCATCTTCCATCCATGCCTGTGGTATATTTTCATCTATTTTTGTAGCATCATCATCGTCATCATCATATTGAGCTCTTCCTTTAACTCTTCTATTCCTGTGTCAATTTCCTCATCACTCATCTTGCTTTTGCCAATTGCTATGGAACTTATTCTCATCTTGTCATGGATTCCTCCTGAACCCTTCCTTTTCCTATCTTTAGTCATCTCCATTTCTCTGAGCTTTATAGTGCTCAACAGTGAACCACAAATAGCCTCTGCAGTAACAAATCTTTTTCACCTTGTTACAAAATACCTCACCAAGTTGTTGTCCTGAACCTGGCTTTTTGGTATCTCTATTTCTCTCCACTGGAACCTTCTGAGCTTTCTCTGCTCCTCTAGGCTTCTACATCTCCAGTCACTTTCTCAAGAGCTTCACTTGCTCTTCTTCTTCTAGAGAACTCAACCCACAATCACAGCTGTGGAGTTGCCTCAACAAATTTTACCCAACCGTAGCTGGAAGTTGTTCTTCTTTCCTTCTCTTTTACAACTTTCTCTGTTGTAAGGGATTCTGCCACAAATTTCTACTTGTTTCTACCTACAAACACACATGCTCTATCCAAATTAACTATAAAGCATAAAGACCATTTACCTGGCAGATCTCATTAGATCTGCATCTTCAATCTGCATCTTCAGAAGTTGCTTTTGGTCAGTTTCACAGTTCTACCCAACTCTCTCTTGTTAGAACTATCCTTTGCAAAACTCTTTGAGCTGTGGTTTATTCTTTCCAAAGAGTGTTACTACACTCTGATACCAATCGATGGGGGTGCCACCCCATTAAACCCGCAAAACACTTCGAATGGATGGTCACTTCATTTTAATACCAAACACTCATACATTATAACTCCAAGCCCATATGATCAAGGGATTAATCCTTTACACAAAAATGATGCACAAGGGGTAGGCTCTAAACCCCCTCTTACCCTATCTTTAAACTCTTCTTTAAACTGACTTACTTCTCATTAACTAGCTCTGCAGCTAATTGGCCACAGGGATAACTGGGACACCCGGATCATCAGGTCACCAAAACCTTCTTCCCTTCCTTACTTTATGTCTTGACTATCATACTACCGATCCACCGACTACTTTTAACCATACACCTTCAAACAATTACTCTGGTCCAGTTAATTGGTCGTTGGAGCACCAGACCCTTTAACTTTTTGCCTTTATAAAGTTACTCCAGTCTGTTTTAACTGGCCACTGGAGCACCTTTTACTCCAAACAAACATCCTCAGTTGATCGAGAGTCTAATCTGGTTGAAGGTCGGTTAATCGGCCCATTGAACACCAAAACACTTTAACAATGCATCTTTTTTTATGGGTCTTTAGACCGGTATGATTGCTCGTTCTCAACCATTGATCTTTGATGATCAATGTTCATATCTCCTTCATCTTTCAAAATCCTTTTGATTGTTGACCTCTCCATGATCAACGATGTATATTCACCATGTCACTGTGATTTTGCTACGCTTCTAAATCCCGATGAAGTTCATATGAGCTTTGACTCCTCACTTCCGATCTCCTTCCTCTCCCAACGAGATTGGCTTACCCTCATTCAACCTTTATTCATGCTTCCCTCTATCCTTTATACCACAACTTTTCCATTTCAATGTAAATGCACCTATATTCAAAAGGACTGGATTATCACCATCAACTTCTTGTCTATCATGCTCATGTAAAAACCCTCATTAATGCATTATACTTGCCATATTGCATACACATAAACTCATCAATCCATGGAGACATTCACACACATAGCTCAAATGCATAATTACAACAGTTCTATTAAGACCCTCTCTACAAAACTCATAAATACCTCATACCTCGACTGGCTTGATTTCACTGTGTTTGGCCAGTCCAATCAATGTCCAAAGGCTTACATTGATACATGTAAGGTTAAAATATCCAGACCTAACAAACCCCTAACAATAGCTCTTTGTCTTGACTCAGACATACGAGGATCATAGTGATCGAATCCTCCATACTTAGGAAAATCCACATTATCTAACTAATTCCTTGAATAATTCATTTACATGATAATTAGGGAAAATAAATCCCTTTCTTTATAACAATCAAATCCTTCTAGAATTACTAAAATACAACTTGAGTTAAGGAAAATAAAATTAATTCCATTAAGGGAACCCACTCCCTTTGGTAAATTTCAAGATCCCCCTAAGGCATGATCGACATGGTTGATTTTGAGGGAAAATGCTCCTACATCAATACATCCATGAACATGTAATAAGAAGTTTCCACTTGAAAAACAAGCCCTTTGTGCTCTCTTATCCTTCTCCACGCCATGAGACCACCTATCTAAAATTTGTACTTATATTCTTCCTTTTAAAGTGCCTTTATATCTTCATAGTTAATTCCATATGAGTCCCACCATATACACTGATCCAGGTGGATATTGGTGGCCACCCACCTTTTCCGACTGGCTCAAAACAGTTTTCTGGCAATTTTGGCAATTTACTATTTTTNATCATGCACACATCATCCTTTAAATTAAGGTATAGATCTATTCTCCAACACATTGGATGTTTTGAATTTATCTATTTTGTATATTCTTCAATACTAGGACCATTGTCATTCCCTTTAAAAAACATCTTGCTCGCTAAAAGCTCAAAAAATGAACTAGGGTTTTGAAGATAGAACTTACTTTTCAATTGAACTCCTTTGTAAGGCTAAGGTTTTGGGGTGACAAATTTGAAATTGTCAGGATCCTAACCCAACCTTCCTACTTTAGGGTACTTAGGAGTTGGTCAATTAATGTATGATGCCATCTTCTTTTAATAAGGCCCATTAGATAGTTGGCGGATAGTTATTTGACGTAAAAGGTTCCTCTTTACCAAATAAGGCCCACTAGGTCAAGGGTGGCAAGTGTTGGGGGGATCATTCTTGATTGTTGGAACAAGGGCAGACCCAGGGTTCAACACTACAACAACGCACCAACAAAACCCTAACTACCGACACTTTCGGCAACACCTACGAAGCAAATGAAGTCTCACCTGAGGTAGAGGCAGGGGTGGTTGCAGGACTTAGGTGTCTGCAACCTTAGCTAGGACACATATATGTGACTACAATACTTAATAGAGCACTTAACACCGTCATCTCGTTATTATTCAACCAATATCTACTTCGCATATAAAACAAAGCATCACAACATTCACCCAGATCTAATGTATTCAAGCACTTACCATAAAGGAATAGATTAGATCTAGCATATTCAAGCACTAAGCACATTCACCTATATCAGATCTAGCATCCAAAGTCATCATATGCACAAAGCATAAATAGATCTATCTATCTATCTATATCAAGCACTTAGCAAATAACACATAAATACATCAGAACATCGCACAGAGCAGAATAACACAGTATTTACGTGGTTCATCCCCATGCCGGGGAAACTTCCACCAACTCTATAGTATACCTAGGGAGGTAATATGCGGTACCTAGGGAGGTACCCAGTGCGAATGTAGTTATATGTTATTAGTGGAAGTCAATTAATATATGGGAATGCGGTCATTCAATGTAAGGTGGACTAGGTCCACTATATTAATAAATGCCCACTATGGTAGTTGGATGTAATAAATGTGAGAAGACTCTCTAGAAGGTTCCTAGGAGATAGGGAGAGCTATATAAAGAAGTCTAGGCAATGTAATGAAAGAGAGTGAAGAATATTGTGATTGTACAAGCAAGGATTGCTTGAGGAGTTTTATCCTTCCATAAGGATTAATATATGGTGTTACCCTACCTCAAGGGTTTTCTCTATTTCTTGTATTCATGTTATGGTGAATGGTTATGGTTTATTCTTGGTTATTTATGAGGTATATTTACAGTTCTAGTATAGGTATTTGACGAACTCTTCTTCTTTATAAGCTTCAATCAGTTATCTACATGCATAGAGCCACTAAACCCTACTCCGCATAGGACAGGATATCTGCGTGCACCTCACCAGATCCTCCTTCCCCGAGCTAGGTCTAGCACAAAGCTTTCCACAGTCTGTTACAACCACTTGCACTTAGATCTACAAGTTTCTCACAATATGCATAGAGAATCTACAAACCATACTTTCAGTTAGCACTTAGCTTATTGTCCATACATCGCATAGATGCCCCTTCTTACCTTGCTTAGACATCTATTTATACTTTACAAAATAGGCTTAAACATGGGTAAACCCATGGGCCGACATCCCATACCCATTACATATTCCCAAATCCCAAAAAGGACCCCAAAAGGGGTCAAGATCCCGCGATATCTGCTTCGTCTTGTGCTCCATCTTCGACAGGCCATCGAAGTCCCAAAATAGGTCAAACTTGACCAAGGATCTCCCAAAACTTGGTGAAGGGCCAACAGGCCCGCAACACTCACATGTGACTCGTCCTGAGTCACTTTGGTCTGACTAGTTTTTCTTCGAATGCCTCGAGCATGGCTCGAGCTGCTTGGACTTGTTGTTGTGCTATGACCTCCTGTTCAACGAACTCTTGGATGGCTGCATCATTGATAGCTCCCTCTAGACGTTGTTTAGTTGTAGTGACAACCTGCTCTACTTTTGCTCCTTGGCCTTCTACCTCTATAAGAAATTGATAGGCCTTGCCTTGTATGGGTTGGAGCCTATCAGTTACCTCCATAACTTTGCTCTGGATAGTATGGATTTGTTGTTGTGCAGTGCGTTGCTCCTAGGAGCACTTCATTCTTTCCACGACTGATAGGGACTTCAACTACACCTGTATCTTTTCGGCTTGATACTTCGCCTCTTGCAGTTGCGACTCCAGTTCCTTCAATTCTGGGTTCTTCGTGAGTTGTTCATAGGTTTGGGCACTGTGATCGATGAGTTTCTTAAATTCCAGGGTAAGAGCCTTTAGCCTTTCAACTACGCTCCTGGCGGTTGCTTCTCTTTGGTCTCTTACATATTGCGGGGTCTCAGGTACAATGCGTAGATCCAAATATGCTATTTGTTGTTGTAGCTATTGGATGGCTTCTGCGAGATGGTTCACCTGTTGTGTAACTCGATCTTCTGCCTTGAATTCTAAGACTGTCACAGAGTGAAGTGCTTTGTTGTTTGCTTCTTTTACTTCGAGTTGCTCCGCGAGCCACTGTTCCTTTTCTTGCTGTAGCTGTGATTTTTCTTCATCAAACTTCTCTTGGAGAGTAATCTTTTCCTGTTCTGCAACATTGCATTGCTCTATGAGTACTCCTTGTACTTGTGTCAAAGCTTGGGTGGCTTTCTTGGTTTCTTCTTGTGCTTGTCGTAGGCGAGCTTCGACTGTATCGACTATGCGATGGAGTTGAGCTGGATCATCTCCCAATTCTAGTTCTTCTGGCACAGTGGAGACTATGCGGCTGGACTGTAGGGCCTGCTATACCCCTCAGAGTTCAGTCTCAATTCGATCATACATTTCCTCTTTCTTTGCATCTTGTTTCTTTGTTATTTCCAGCGAAGCATCTTGTAGACCTGTTATGAGGAAGTCGAAGTCATCGAAGGCGAGAACAGTCTGCATCTTGGTCATGGTGGCCTTTGATTTCTTCTGGGAGGAAGGTTTCAGAGGTGAACCTTTCATCTTCTTCAGGGGATCAACCTCATATCCTTGCTTCTGTTCAACTTATTTGTCATCTAACTCTTCGCCATCACCTCCTTGCTCTGGTTATATGGAAGCAGTTTTCACAGATGCGCTGTCTAATTCTTGGTCCTCTTCGATCTTCTTTGTTCTGCTAGGTCCAGGTGTGTCCTGCGTTGTTTTTGGGCTGTCGATGTTAGATATCTCTGCAGGGTTTGCTAGAATAAGGAGGTCCACCGACCAGTCCTTAGTGATCTCCTCCAAGTCCTCCTCTGTCAGCTTGTAGTAGGACTGAAGCTGTTGCTTGTGTTCGTCGGCGCGCACTATGATGTAAATAAAATGTCGATCGGCTCTGAACTTCATCAAAGGCCTGAACCGGTGCAGAGTGTTCAGAGTCATGCGAGGCTCAGACTATATGGATATCTTCAACTGATTGTAGTAGGTATGAAAAACAACATTTGACTACCACTGTTTATTCATATCGCTTGAATACCATAGTGTAATGAAGTTCGCGGTCAGTGGTTCAAATGGCTCGATGTCCGGGAAGGTCGTACCTTTCGGCATCTCCCAGGCAATAAAAGCTATCAGGATCAAGAGCCAGTTGAAATGAAATTAATATCCTTGATCCTGTGCTTCTCTATAGTCAAGTTCCAACTGGTTCACCAGGTACTTTGCCCAGTTCATCTGAAGGCCTTTCACGCACTTCCCTGCGAGGTCAACTACAAAACCGGTGACTTGGGTAGGTTAGTTCTTTCATACTAACTTCCCCGCAGTCAACTAGCAAGCGAGGCGCACTGCGCCACTCTGGATAGAAGATACCTTGTAGCCTCGTGTGCCCTTCTCGACATCGCCATAAGTGTCCTTGATCTTCTATGCTAGAGCGCGATCCATGGATTTTCCTGGGTAAAACTCTTGTGGATCAGGTCCTTGCATACTCAAGCCCATGATCCAATTGATCAGTGTCGGATCAACTGTTATACAACGGTTTAGTCGCAAATAACTGCCATGGTAACAAGACAACAACAACTTGACACATGCATTCACCTCCTGGTGTCTTCCGAAGCGGGGAATCTTTGTGATGTTAAACAACATGGACTGCGTGAGGTTCATAGTCCAGGATTGGGGGATTATCTTCGAATTCTTCCCCTTAGTTCTGGTCAGGTACTTATGTGGGGTGAGCATGTTATAGACTTTGTGATCTCCAATGTTGAAGTCACTAAACATCAATGCTGCAATCTTATCTTGGTCTACTCTAACTACGCATATCCCCTTCGGTAGGTACGCCATAACTAAGGTGTGTTCGAAATCACTGGGCACACTGTCTCGATTTACTGCGCCGCTCAGGGGTGGAATATAGGTGGGTAATATGGTCGAGATCAATTTGGCATTCACTAGATCATCCCTGTGCTTGGTTCGCTTTTCATCTGATGGTCGGGATGGTCCGGCGCCATGAGCAGTGGACAGAGAGGCTGGTAGTCCTCTTGTTGATGATGCTTGTACACCTGTAGACATCGACATGACTCTTTTAGTCATGAGGTCGATCAGAACTTCTTCAACAAATTTCTCTACAATGCTCAACTCGTCCGACATACACACTCAGGGTTAACAATCTCGGGTTTGGGGAGTAACTTAGACACAGTAATGGGATAYAGAGCAAGAGCGTGATGATCACTGTGCAAAATCAACTTAGTCTGCGGGCTTAAACTCTCAGTTGGCAAAAGTGTTCTCGGTGCATTGAGTGATGGGATAAATAGGTAACTCRGCAACGGGTCGCGTGCAACGGGTATGAAGCCTTCATTAACTCTGTTATGTCCGTTATGGCGCGGTCCCAATGGTCGGGTGGCGAGYTGTCTRTCCATAAATGTCTTTCTACCCATTCAAAGCATTGGTCTAACGGTTATAATGTCCCCAACAACTATATTGCTTTGCCATGGAGAAGTGCCATCTGTCGTTGTTCTGATATCCCRACGAAGCTCCAATTTTGAATTTTTTTTTTCTRCRAGGTTCCCTCTGGAAACTTTTACAACTTKTCGATCTTAGCTCACTTCTTACTTAGCTTTCTAGCCTTCTTTCCAATGATCTTCATCTCGATATGCCTTTTTCCATTTTGATTCTTACCTTCTTTTGGCATAGTTACTTCGCGATGTTGAGATTCTTTCCTAAGATTCGAGGGTGATCCTTCTTCTTTATCTGGAATAGGTACTTCAATCTTCTTTGGGTCTTCTAGTGTTCTTGCAACTTCAACATAAGGGTTTCTGGTGTTAAATAACTTTGATCTATTCTTCTATTCTTGAATCAAGTGTGCGATCCTTCTAGTCATGAATTATTTTAACTCTTGCTTCTTTTGCTCTAAAACTTCTTCTTCTTCTTGCCTTCTAGTGTGATCTCTTTCAATCCAAGGTTTTTCTAATAGCATTATAAATGTTGCACTGTTCTCAATAAATTTAATAATATCAAAATCTTCCTTTGTCGAAGTTCCATTGGGATTCATAGGTATCCGGGTGAGCTTTCCACATAGGTTTATCAACTTTCCTTTGAATATTCCTATTCCTCCTAATGAAGTAATCATAGCAGGCCTCCCTATAGCTTCCCAAGCTTTCTCTGTCATGATATTCACTTGTGTTCCCTCATCTAAAACACAGTCAATGTCGAAGTCTCCTATGCTTGTTTCAAGGCATTCTTTTTCTTTGAAGATCTCTAATAATCTGACATGTCGGTGGTCATTCGGGGTTTCTTTCATCTGTAGCAATACTTTTTGTGATTCTTTCTGGGGTTCCGTCACAAGCTTAGTTTCTGGATTTTTCCTAGGGTTTTCTTGTCTCATGTTCTTTTCTTCAAGCTTAGCAATCATTCTAGGACACTCCAATACTTCATGGTCCATAGATTTACAACAAAGAAAACTAGGTCTTCTCCTAGGGAATTCCTTAGCAAGATGTCCCGATTTTCTGCAACTATAACAGAGGATTAATCCTCTCTTTCTTTTAAATGATCCCCAGCCTTTCCTGCATTGTGTGCTAGGATCATGGTAGCTAACTTGCAAACATTTCTTTCTAGGGTCCTGCATACACTTATTAGTCCAAACATTCTTTCTATGCATAGGTATAACATATTTTTCACTATTCTTATCATATCTACTCATATCAAATATTCTTTCATCTATTAATACCCTAGTTTTCAAGCTAGGATAGACTCTATCAAACATACCTAGATCCATACTGTTGAAACAAAAATTTCCACTTATCTTACTTCTACAGAGCACAAAGATTTTAGATGTAGAAATTTTCAATATTCTTACCTTTATCAGAGCAAAAATCTCTCAGATCTTACCTCTTTTCTTTAGATCATACTTCTTTTCCTAGAACAAAGCTTGTCAAACTAAGTAGATTGTTGTGCACTAGAGCAATAGATCTACGCACATAGCTTTCACAATTTCAGGTCGGATCTTTGCACAAAGCTTCTTCTTCCTCAGTTCCCAACAATCACAGTTTCAGGTCTCGACAACAGAACCATTTGTTGGCACAGGGGCAGACCCAGGGTTCAATGCTACAACAACGCACCAACAAAACCCTAACTATCGACCCTTTCGACAACACCTGTGAAGTAGATGAAATCTCACCTGAGGTAGAGGCAGGGGTGGTTGTAGGACTCAGGTGTCTGCAACCTTAACTAGGACACAGATTTGTGACTACAATACTTAATAGAGCACTTAGCACTGTCAGTTCGTTATTATTCAACCAATATCTACTTCGCAGATAAAATAGAGCATCACAACATTCACCCAGATCTAATGTACTCAAGCACTTAGCATAAAGTAATGGATTAGATCTAATAGATTCAACCACTAAGAACATTCACCTATATCAGATCTAACATCCAGATTCATCATAAGCACAAAGCATAAACATATCTATCTATCTATCTATATCAAGCAGTTAGCAAATAACACATAAATACATCAACACATCGCACAGAGCAGAATAACAGAGTATTTATGTGGTTCACCCCCACCCTGGGGCTACGTCCACCAACTCTTCTTCTTTATTATCTTCAATCAGTCATCTACATGGATAGAGCCACTAAAACTCTACTCCGCATAGGACAAGAGATTTGCGTGCACCTTGCCAGATCCTCCTTCCCCGAGCTAGGTCTAGCACAAAGCTTTCCACGGTCTGTTACAACCACTTGCACTTAGCTCTAGAAGTTTCTCACAATATGCACAGAGCATCTACAAACCATACTTTCACTTAGCACTTATCTTATCGGCCATACATCACATAGATGGGCCTTCTTACATTGCTTAGACATCTATTCATACTTTACAAAATAGTCCTAAACATGGGTAAACACATGCACCGACATCCCATACCCATTACATATTCCCAAATCCCAAAAAGGACCCAAAAAGGGGCCAAGATCCCGCAATCTTTGCTTCGTCTTGCGCTCCATCTTCGACAGGCTGTCGAAGTCCCAAAATAGGTCAAACTTGACCAAGGATCTCCCAAAACTTGGTCAAGGGCTAACATTGATCCTGAACAAAATTGAGAAATTACCTTTGAATGGGGCTTGGGTAGAGCATAAAATAACCAAGCGAAGGCATTCGCTCTTTTCCAAAGGTTCAAGCTCCTCGATGAAAGTCATATTAGGAGCCTAATTGTTATTGGGGATTCGATATTAGTTATTAAAAAATGGAAGCTAGTGTTTGACAACATAGGTATTCCAATAGAGGACAAAACATTTCAATAACCACTCACACAACTAGATCAAATATCAAAACACTGATGTTTTTACATGGTCAAACCCCCGTGGGGAAACATCCATGGCTCCAATCAATGCGGCCACTTGGAGAAATTTATTAATGCAAAAGAAAATATTACAAATGACCCTCCATCCTCTTTAAATAGAAATCATGGACCAATAAGGTGTTAATCCTGATCCAGGTGGATATTGGTGGCCACCCACCTATTCCGATTGGACCCCCACCATTGCTTCTTTCAGTTTTTCAGTTTCTGCATAGTTTACTATTTTTAGCAGTTTTTCAGGTCCTGAAGTTCCGGAGCCGTTTTGAGGCCTTAAACGACGTTTTTTGGGAAAATAGGGAGCAACATGGATTGTTGATTGATGTTGCTCACCCAAAAGTTGTATTCCTTGGATAGATCTTTCTAATGAGGTATGGAACACGTCAAACAAAGATCATATGCCAAATTTACGCCCACGGGAAGTTGATGTACCAACTTACCCAAACGGGGCCCATAGTCTTGGCGTTTCATCTCCTAGGGTTAGGTCTTTGGATGTTTAGGGTTTTCCATTATTTCTCAATAATAATANCTCTGCACCAGTGCTCACATTACCAAACTTGCAACAACCATTTGAGATCGAGACAGATGCCTCTGACTATGCTATTGGGGTAGTCCTTACTCAACATGGGCATCCAATGGCATATCATAGTGATACACTTTCCGACACAGTCTAGAAGTATCCCACTTATGACAAAGAAATGTATTCCACTGTGCAGGCTTGTGAGCAATGGAAGCATTACATTTTGGGAAAGGAAACGGTCATCCACACAGACCAATGACCCCTGTAGTTCATACAGAAACAAGGGAAGTTATAGAACGATCACCATCAGAAGTGGTCCACATACCTGCAACAGTTTTGTTTGAACATTAAGTACAAGAAAGGTAGCACCAATAATGTTGCAGACTGCCTCAGTCAAACACTCATCGTGGCGTTAACCACTGTGCTCAACTCTTGTGGGCATGAGACTTCCGATTGGCCGGTTCTCTACACAAGTGATCCAGAATTCAACCACACATACAATACACTCTTGAAGGGTAAGCAAGTTCCCAATTTTCACCTCCAGGATGCCCCGCTTTATCACCCAGGACACCTTTGTGTTCCTTCAAGCGAGCGTGCCAAGATGATTTGGGAGACGCACTAGAGTCAGGTCGCTGGGCATTTCGGGGTCGAGAAAACCATGGCAGTACTGCAAAAGTATTTCTATTGGCCAAACCTTCGATAAGATGTCGGGAAGTACATCAAGTCATGCACTGCTTGCGCCATTGCCAAACTGACCATCAAGAAGCAAGGCCTCTATACTCTTCTATGTACCCCCAGTTGACCTTGGGAATCCATCTCTATGGATTACATGTTGGGCCTTCCTTTTACTAAGCATGGAAATGACTGTGTTTTTGTGGTCGTCGACCGATTCTCAAAGATGTCCATTATGATGGCCTACAAGAAGAATATCACAGTAGAAGCCACTGCTAAACTCTTCTTTGAACGAGTGTGGGTACACTTTTGGATCCCACAGTATATCATCTCAGATTGGGACAACGGGTTACTCAGTACATTTTGGTCTAGTCTCTGGTCAATGTTGGACACTAAGCTCACCAAGTCCACAACTTTCCATCCGCAAACTGATGGCCAGACAGAGGTCGTCAACCAGATGATCGTACACATTCTGCACATGTACAATTCAAATCATCCACGCACATGGGATGATAGCCTCCCCTATGTACAACACAGCTAAAATTGGGCTCTCCATAGCTCAACCAACCACAACCCCTTTCAAGTGGGCTTGGGATTCCAGCCATTATGTCCCATTCACATAGCCATGCCATTTGTGGCTACTCAGGAAGATTCAGCTCATGTCTAGTCTGAGGCTGACAAGGCAAATAGCTTCATTGAGCGCATTCAACACATCCTCCAACAGGTTAATGACATCTTGGACAGAGCTAATGCTAAGTACAAGCAAAGACATGATCAACATCGGGTTCCACACAACTTCCAGGTGGGCGACAAAGTGTGGTTGCATTTGCAAAAGGAGCACCTTGCTGGACCCCACCGCAAGCTTCGTCCGCTTCGATATGGGTCGTACACCCTCTCCAAGGCTGTAGGGGACAATGCCTTTGAGCTCAAAATTCCACCATTCCTTGGTCTGCACCCAGTGTTCAATGTGGACTGCCTTCGACCCTACTTTCCACCTCTACTAGACACATCCGACATGGGAGAACAACTCACACCAACAGAGTTAAATCCAGACTGCATGGAACAAGCTAGAAATGATCAGATCATGGATACACAGATCAAGCACACCCAACAACAAAGGATACCGCTATATCGATTTGTCAAAGCAGGCCACCTCCTTCACCAAGGCAAGTGGCTCACCAGGGACCAAGTTCAACAGAAGTTTCCTCATCTCATGGAGGAACTCAACGGAATGGGGACCATTGCTTCCTAAGGGGGGAGGAATGATACAGGTGGATATTGGTGGCCACCCACCTATTCCACTTTAACCCCCACCATTACTTCTTTCAGTTTTTCAGTTTCCGCACAATGTACTATTTTTAGCAGTTTTTCGAGTCCTGAACTTCCAGAGTCGTTTTGAGGCCTTAAATGGCGTTTTTTAGGAAAACGGGGAGCAACATAGATTGTAGATGGATGTTTCTCACCCAAAAGTTGTATTCCTCAGATATATCTTTCTAACGAGGTATGGAATACGTCAAACGAAGATCGTATGCCAAAGTTACGTCTTCGGGAAGTTGATGTACCAACTTATCCAAACGGGGCCCATAGGCTTTGCGTTTCATCTCCTAGGGTTAGGTTTTTGGATGTTTAGGTTTTTCCATTGTTTATAAATAATAATAGGCCTTCGAGCCTCATTGGAACACAATTCAAAGGCCAGTAGCCGCCACATATCTTCTCAGAGATAAGCTACCAACACCCTAGCTAGTTTATTTCCATTCTGTCTGTAACCATATTTCAGTCATTTGTTATTAATGAAATGAAGTCTTATTTCCGCTGCATCTCTATGTTTATGTGTATTTCTTTATTTCATTATGTTCCTACATAAATCCGGATCAAATCCATAAATCAATGTAATCGTTAAGATCAAGGAGAATATGAACCGTCAAATCACTCTATGTCAGGAACATATCGTGACTGTCAGATTACCTAACTACAAATTCATACCAATGCATACTAAAGAAACACACTTTTACCTAATGACACATTAGACCAAGATGATCTTAATTAACTCCCAAGTGTATAAATATCCCAACATCCCCCCTTAAGAACAACTTTGGATGGGATTGAAGGATTTACAAAGGAGACAAAATGTTAGAAGGAAGGAGGCATTAGAACCTATCCCCCCTTAACGACAACTTCCTGAACTCCTAACATGGATTGAAGTTTGGAGAACTTTGCTTTTGCAAGAGACTTTGTGAAAATGTATGCAACTTGATCTTCTGTAGGGAAAAATAACACTTCAATAACTCGATCATGAATGAGCTTTTTGATGAAGTGCATGTGTAGCTCGATGTGTTTGTTGTGTTGATGTTGAACTGTATCTTTGGCGAGCTTGATGGCACTCTAATTGTCGCACCAAAGGGTGGTTGGATGATGCTGCTAGAAGCCAAACTCTGAAAGGATCTGTCAAATCCACAAGGCTTCTTGACTTGCATTAACTGATGATTGGTACTCTGATTCTGTTGGAGAAAGAGAAATAGCTTGTTGTTTCTTATAGGCCCAAGTGACAAGTCCCGAACCAAGGTTGAAAACATAACCTGTAGTAGACTTTCAATCATCAGGGTCACCTACCTTATCTGAATCAATGAAACCAACCAATAAAGGAGTCCCCCTTGAGTTGTAATGTATCTCGAACTAAATTGTACCCCGAACATACCGAAATATCCTTTTAGCTGCTCTTGAGTGGCTTTCATGGGGTGTTTTCATATACCGAGCAACAAAACCAACAACAAAGGAAATATTAGGATAAATATGAGTCAAGTATAAGAGGCTACCAACTAACCGATGGTACAAAGTGCCATCAAATTCGAGAGAAGTATCGGTGGCAACAAGTTTGACTCTAGACTGGAAGGGAGAAGGGGATAGTTTTGAATATTCCATGTGAAAGTGACAAAGAAGGTCTTAAGCATACCTATATTAGGAAACACAAATGCATTCCTTGGTTTGAAAAACTTGGAGGCCAAGGAAATAGTGCAAATATCCTAAGTCGATCATTTCAAATTTCTTCTTAAGGATGGTTTTCACATGGTTTAAAAATTTTGGGTCACTACCAGTGAGGACAAGGTCATCAACATTAAGAATAAGGATTATGATATGGCTTCCTACTTTCTTGGTATAAACATTAGGGTCAGAATGACATCTAGAAAAGTCTGTATCAAGAAGAAAGCAGTCCATTGTGGCATACCAACTTGAGGGGCTTGCCTAAGACCATAAAGAGATTTCTTAAGGAAACAAACAAGGTTGGATTCATTTTGGACATAGCCAGGAGGTTGTTCCATGTAGATTTCTTCTTGCAAATCCCCATGCAAGAAGGAGAATTAAACATCCATTTGATGGACCTCCTATTTAAGTGAGGTAGCAAGGGCTAGAACAAGGCAGATGGAATTCATTTTGGCTACAAGGGAAAAAGTTTCATTATAGTCAATGCCTTCAACTTGAGAGAATCCTTTAGCTACTAATCGAGCTTTGTGTCTTTCAACACTTCCATCTGATGCATACTTAGTTCTTTACACCCATTTAAATTTAACAAGTTTTCTTCCTATCGGAAGAGCTACAAGATCCCAAGTATCATTTACCATTAAAGAACAATACTCTTCGTTCATTGTTGTATCCCAATTTGGATGACCTGAAGCTTCTGCAAATGTCTCTGGATCACAAGTCTTTGAAACTTGATCCAAAAGAGAAAGGGATTGCTGGAATTGTGAACATGTTTGACGTTGATACGAAGGATCATCGAGAAGATCACCAACTGCTTCTCATGTTGAACAGACCCATCTAGGAAGCAATGGTGTTGGTGCAGGTTCATATTCAATGGACTTATCTGGAGGAAGGTGAGCAGGTAGAGGTGGATTTTCATCATCACCATCATCATATAAAGAAGAAGAAACTAGAATATGAATAAAATATAGCACAAACATCGAAGATGGATCCCAGGCCGAAGAAGGCATAAACATCGAATTAGGCTAGCAGGCCAAGAGATTTTCATCAAATTTAACATCTCTTCTAATAATAATTTCATTGGAATGAGGTTGAAGAAGTATGTAACCTTTGACATATTCAAAATATCCAACAAAAATACACTTCTCACTTTTAGGGTGTAAAGCTTTCCTTTCTCATAAAGAATTTGAGCCCATGCTACACTGACAAATACACGAAAATGGCTTACATCTAGCTTAATTTTATTCCGTGCTTCTTCCGACGTTATATTTTTAAGAGTCTTTGTGGGAGTGTGATTTATTATGTAATTTTCACAATTAATGGCTTACGCCTAATAATTAAGACTTAATCCCTTAGACTGGATAATACAATTAGCCATTTCTTTTAATGTGTGGTTCTTCCTCTTAGCAACACCATTTTGCTATGGTGTATATGGAACAATGTGTTTCATTTTGATGCCCCATGCAGTGCAATAACTTGTAAAATTGTTGTTCACATATCCACCTCCATTATCTGTTCTTAACCTTTGAAGTTCATATCCAAATTGTTTTCTACAAAGGCCTTGTAGGCCAAAAACTTGTCAAACACTTCACTCTTAAGTTTTAGGAAGTAAACCCAAGTGCATCCGAAAAAGTCATCAATGAAAGTTAAAAAATAGTTGCACCTAGAAAAAGAAGGAGAAGAAAGTGGACCACACAAGTCACTATGAACAAACTGCAAAGGGGTCGAGGCGTGCCAAGAGGCAAGTTTGTCAAAACTATCTCGATGATGTTTATTGAGAACACAATCGACACAAACATCATCTCTGCAAGAAATAAGAGGAAGACCGCTCACCATCTGTTGATTGCATAGTTGTTGCAATGAGTGATGGTTTAGATGACCAAACCGTTCATAAGTTTTCTCATGTCATCGCTATGAGCAACAAAAACCGATGGAAAATATGATGACCCAAAATTGTCAAAATTGTAAAACCTAGTAATATCATCAACAATTCTAGTTGCAAGAACATGCTTAGGATCTTTTAGATCCTTGATTACAACTCGGTGAGGTGAAAACTCTATGGTTTTACCTTCACCTAAATGAGTGATTTGATATACCGATAGAAGGTTGTAAGAAAGACTTGGAACACATAATACATCATTGAAATGACCATTATCTACCCGAAATGTTCTTGACCCTACAACACTAAGAGATATATCAACACCAATAAATATTTCCTTGGTGTTACATTCATCAAGAGCATAAAATATGGCTTTATCCTTAGCCATATGATAAGATGCTCCAGAATCAATAAGCCACTCATCAGAAGAAGACGTAGAAGTTTGCATTGAAGGAGAAATCAAAAGCAGAAAGGGTGCGTCCATGAGAAGAAGAATCAATACTGATGTTGTGTTTCTTTATCACTGCTTCCAAAGCTTCGATCTTCTTAAAACATTTGGACTCCACATGACCATCTTTCCCACAAAAGTTGCAATTTCTATCAGTATTCTTATTTTTGGATTTTGCTCCTTTGTCACCATTAGGAGCAGAAGCTGGCGGAGAGGGTTTGGGACACTTGGTTTAATTGTTTTTGTGTTTGTCCACATACTTTAGGATAAAACACAAGATTAGGGGTTAACAACCCTAATCTTGCCCCCTTTTACAAAATAATACTAAACAATTCCTTTAAAATTTCACTTTTGCACAAATAGAACCTTAATTTAGAAGGACGTCACCCCTTTAGGAAGCGTTTTGCCACTTTAAGGAGGTCGTTGGTGTTGAAGAAACATGGGTAGGCCTCCAAAGGCCACATTTCAAGCATCTAAGCACTCTCATCATGGTGAATACCCTATTCTCCTCAAAACTTCCATGTGTCAAAAGAGTGGCACCTCACCACCATGCCCTAGCCCCAAAAGCATGACGTCAAGCTCAAAATAGAACGTTTTGCGCCTCTTGGGAAAATAGTTTGGAAAGTGAGGGGTTGGCTATGTCATCCAAGTCATCATCAAGGCCTTCCAAGTCTGATCTCTCTCATCTAGAATGTGGGCCCCTGGCTTCCAACCAATGGGCTTGTAGCCCCATGGAAGCCCAAGCTAGGCTTGTTCTCTCAAAACTGTCCACCAACTAGGTCCTGCAAAGACAAATGATCACACCCTCCAAGGATCTCAAGTCATAACATCATGATAAATGAATCCAATCAATAAATAGGCCATCTAAGCATGTGCATCAAAGATCATTATATCAAACAATTAACAACTCAAAGACACTATGCGACTTGTCAAGCTTGAATATGGGAGGGTTGACGAGGCATCCTATTGGGTAAAACTTGCCCTAGGTCAAGGAGAGTTTCCAAGAGATCCCTCTCTAAGCCATGTAAAGTGGTTGAAGTGGTTTAGGTTAAGTCTCAATGGGCATAGGTCTCATGACATATAAGGGTTTGTAGTGTTTCAACCATGGGTGCCTTTATAGAGGGTGTATGGTACCTTCATCCGCAATGCATTTTTTCCAAGCCCATCAATTGCCTTTTATCTTTATTTATTTTATTTTATTTCAAAATAACATAAGGAGAGTTTGAACATCACTGCCTTAGCATGGTGACCAGGTGATGGCAATGTTACACACAAACACCTAATGGAAATGAGAAGGTTGACATGTGATGAGACCCCCTTTCTCTCAGCCATGCAATTGAAAGCCATTACCCTGGTTTTGTTGACTAGATGATGTTAATGTCATACCACTAGATATTCATGGACATGATAGATCGACTCATGATGAGACCTCCTATCCTTCAACTAACCTTTTAAGCATTATTTATTATATTGTGGGTCCCCTTTACTCAAA
>JZKD02S1676448.1:134134-161738 GCA_000966675.3 Picea glauca | reverse complement strand
TATAGTCTAGAGTTTTGAACATATTAATCTCTTTGTTGTGATTGGTTTGTGTTGTCGTGATTGGACGACGCAAGAACATCGTAGCAGAGCGGGGATCAACAGAGATAAGGAGAGCTTTCATAAAGTAAGTACATCATCCTTCTTCTCTTGTCCATTCAATACTTTAGAACTAGGGAAAGAGTAGTATTCTGTCACTGTTTGTTCCAGATCCAGGTGGATCTGGGGAGATCGGTTTGTGTCCGCACTTACGGATTTATCCTAGAACACTCTCCATAGCTCAACCAACCACAACCCCTTTCAAGTGGGCTTGGGATTCCAGCCATTATGTCCCATTCACATAGCCATGCCATTTGTGGCTACTCAGGAAGATTCATCTCATGTCTAGTCTGAGGCTGACAAGGAAAATAGCTTCATTGAGCGCATTCAACACATCCTCCAACAGGTTAATGACATCTTGGACAGAGCTAATGCTAAGTACAAGCAACGACATGATCAACATCGGGTTCCACACAACTTCCAGGTGGGCGACAAAGTGTGGTTGCATTTGCAAAAGGAGCACTTTGCTGGACCCCACCGCAAGCTTCGTCCGCTTCGATATGGGTCGTACACCCTCTCCAAGGCTGTAGGGGACAATGCCTTTGAGCTCAACATTCCACCATTCCTTGGTCTGCACCTAGTGTTCAATGTGGACTGCCTTCGACCCTACTTTCCACCTCTACTAGACACATCCGACATGGGAGAACAACTCACACCAACAGAGTTAAATCCAGACTGCATGGAACAAGATAGAAATGATCAGATCATGGATACACAGATCAAGCACACCCAACAACAAAGGATACCGCTATATCGATTTGTCAAAGCAGGCCAACTCCTTCACCAAGGCAAGTGGCTCACCAGGGACCAAGTTCAACAGAAGTTTCCTCATCTCATGGAGGAACTCAACGGAATGGGGACCATTGCTTCCTAAGGGGGGAGGAATGATCCAGGTGGATATTGGTGGCCACCCACCTATTCCACTTTAACCCCCACCATTACTTCTTTCAGTTTTTCAGTTTCCGCACAATGTACTATTTTTAGCAGTTTTTCGAGTCCTGAACTTCCAGAGTCGTTTTGAGGCCTTAAATGGCGTTTTTTAGGAAAACGGGGAGCAACATAGATTGTAGATGGATGTTTCTCACCCAAAAGTTGTATTCCTCAGATATATCTTTCTAACGAGGTATGGAATACGTCAAACGAAGATCGTATGCCAAAGTTACGTCTTCGGGAAGTTGATGTACCAACTTATCCAAACGGGGCCCATAGGCTTTGCGTTTCATCTCCTAGGGTTAGGTTTTTGGATGTTTAGGTTTTTCCATTGTTTATAAATAATAATAGGCCTTCGAGCCTCATTGGAACACAATTCAAAGGCCAGTAGCCGCCACATATCTTCTCAGAGATAAGCTACCAACACCCTAGCTAGTTTATTTCCATTCTGTCTGTAACCATATTTCAGTCATTTGTTATTAATGAAATGAAGTCTTATTTCCGCTGCATCTCTATGTTTATGTGTATTTCTTTATTTCATTATGTTCCTACATAAATCCGGATCAAATCCATAAATCAATGTAATCGTTAAGATCAAGGAGAATATGAACCGTCAAATCACTCTATGTCAGGAACATATCGTGACTGTCAGATTACCTAACTACAAATTCATACCAATGCATACTAAAGAAACACACTTTTACCTAATGACACATTAGACCAAGATGATCTTAATTAACTCCCAAGTGTATAAATATCCCAACATCCCCCCTTAAGAACAACTTTGGATGGGATTGAAGGATTTACAAAGGAGACAAAATGTTAGAAGGAAGGAGGCATTAGAACCTATCCCCCCTTAACGACAACTTCCTGAACTCCTAACATGGATTGAAGTTTGGAGAACTTTGCTTTTGCAAGAGACTTTGTGAAAATGTATGCAACTTGATCTTCTGTAGGGAAAAATAACACTTCAATAACTCGATCATGAATGAGCTTTTTGATGAAGTGCATGTGTAGCTCGATGTGTTTGTTGTGTTGATGTTGAACTGTATCTTTGGCGAGCTTGATGGCACTCTAATTGTCGCACCAAAGGGTGGTTGGATGATGCTGCTAGAAGCCAAACTCTGAAAGGATCTGTCAAATCCACAAGGCTTCTTGACTTGCATTAACTGATGATTGGTACTCTGATTCTGTTGGAGAAAGAGAAATAGCTTGTTGTTTCTTATAGGCCCAAGTGACAAGTCCCGAACCAAGGTTGAAAACATAACCTGTAGTAGACTTTCAATCATCAGGGTCACCTACCTTATCTGAATCAATGAAACCAACCAATAAAGGAGTCCCCCTTGAGTTGTAATGTATCTCGAACTAAATTGTACCCCGAACATACCGAAATATCCTTTTAGCTGCTCTTGAGTGGCTTTCATGGGGTGTTTTCATATACCGAGCAACAAAACCAACAACAAAGGAAATATTAGGATAAATATGAGTCAAGTATAAGAGGCTACCAACTAAC
Organism: Picea glauca; assembly: GCA_000966675.3. Taxonomy (NCBI): domain Eukaryota; kingdom Viridiplantae; phylum Streptophyta; class Pinopsida; order Pinales; family Pinaceae; genus Picea; species Picea glauca. The sequence continues at coordinate 159,199 of JZKD02S1676448.1, read as the reverse complement.
CGATGGTACAAAGTGCCATCAAATTCGAGAGAAGTATCGGTGGCAACAAGTTTGACTCTAGACTGGAAGGGAGAAGGGGATAGTTTTGAATATTCCATGTGAAAGTGACAAAGAAGGTCTTAAGCATACCTATATTAGGAAACACAAATGCATTCCTTGGTTTGAAAAACTTGGAGGCCAAGGAAATAGTGCAAATATCCTAAGTCGATCATTTCAAATTTCTTCTTAAGGATGGTTTTCACATGGTTTAAAAATTTTGGGTCACTACCAGTGAGGACAAGGTCATCAACATTAAGAATAAGGATTATGATATGGCTTCCTACTTTCTTGGTATAAACATTAGGGTCAGAATGACATCTAGAAAAGTCTGTATCAAGAAGAAAGCAGTCCATTGTGGCATACCAACTTGAGGGGCTTGCCTAAGACCATAAAGAGATTTCTTAAGGAAACAAACAAGGTTGGATTCATTTTGGACATAGCCAGGAGGTTGTTCCATGTAGATTTCTTCTTGCAAATCCCCATGCAAGAAGGAGAATTAAACATCCATTTGATGGACCTCCTATTTAAGTGAGGTAGCAAGGGCTAGAACAAGGCAGATGGAATTCATTTTGGCTACAAGGGAAAAAGTTTCATTATAGTCAATGCCTTCAACTTGAGAGAATCCTTTAGCTACTAATCGAGCTTTGTGTCTTTCAACACTTCCATCTGATGCATACTTAGTTCTTTACACCCATTTAAATTTAACAAGTTTTCTTCCTATCGGAAGAGCTACAAGATCCCAAGTATCATTTACCATTAAAGAACAATACTCTTCGTTCATTGTTGTATCCCAATTTGGATGACCTGAAGCTTCTGCAAATGTCTCTGGATCACAAGTCTTTGAAACTTGATCCAAAAGAGAAAGGGATTGCTGGAATTGTGAACATGTTTGACGTTGATACGAAGGATCATCGAGAAGATCACCAACTGCTTCTCATGTTGAACAGACCCATCTAGGAAGCAATGGTGTTGGTGCAGGTTCATATTCAATGGACTTATCTGGAGGAAGGTGAGCAGGTAGAGGTGGATTTTCATCATCACCATCATCATATAAAGAAGAAGAAACTAGAATATGAATAAAATATAGCACAAACATCGAAGATGGATCCCAGGCCGAAGAAGGCATAAACATCGAATTAGGCTAGCAGGCCAAGAGATTTTCATCAAATTTAACATCTCTTCTAATAATAATTTCATTGGAATGAGGTTGAAGAAGTATGTAACCTTTGACATATTCAAAATATCCAACAAAAATACACTTCTCACTTTTAGGGTGTAAAGCTTTCCTTTCTCATAAAGAATTTGAGCCCATGCTACACTGACAAATACACGAAAATGGCTTACATCTAGCTTAATTTTATTCCGTGCTTCTTCCGACGTTATATTTTTAAGAGTCTTTGTGGGAGTGTGATTTATTATGTAATTTTCACAATTAATGGCTTACGCCTAATAATTAAGACTTAATCCCTTAGACTGGATAATACAATTAGCCATTTCTTTTAATGTGTGGTTCTTCCTCTTAGCAACACCATTTTGCTATGGTGTATATGGAACAATGTGTTTCATTTTGATGCCCCATGCAGTGCAATAACTTGTAAAATTGTTGTTCACATATCCACCTCCATTATCTGTTCTTAACCTTTGAAGTTCATATCCAAATTGTTTTCTACAAAGGCCTTGTAGGCCAAAAACTTGTCAAACACTTCACTCTTAAGTTTTAGGAAGTAAACCCAAGTGCATCCGAAAAAGTCATCAATGAAAGTTAAAAAATAGTTGCACCTAGAAAAAGAAGGAGAAGAAAGTGGACCACACAAGTCACTATGAACAAACTGCAAAGGGGTCGAGGCGTGCCAAGAGGCAAGTTTGTCAAAACTATCTCGATGATGTTTATTGAGAACACAATCGACACAAACATCATCTCTGCAAGAAATAAGAGGAAGACCGCTCACCATCTGTTGATTGCATAGTTGTTGCAATGAGTGATGGTTTAGATGACCAAACCGTTCATAAGTTTTCTCATGTCATCGCTATGAGCAACAAAAACCGATGGAAAATATGATGACCCAAAATTGTCAAAATTGTAAAACCTAGTAATATCATCAACAATTCTAGTTGCAAGAACATGCTTAGGATCTTTTAGATCCTTGATTACAACTCGGTGAGGTGAAAACTCTATGGTTTTACCTTCACCTAAATGAGTGATTTGATATACCGATAGAAGGTTGTAAGAAAGACTTGGAACACATAATACATCATTGAAATGACCATTATCTACCCGAAATGTTCTTGACCCTACAACACTAAGAGATATATCAACACCAATAAATATTTCCTTGGTGTTACATTCATCAAGAGCATAAAATATGGCTTTATCCTTAGCCATATGATAAGATGCTCCAGAATCAATAAGCCACTCATCAGAAGAAGACGTAGAAGTTTGCATTGAAGGAGAAATCAAAAGCAGAAAGGGTGCGTCCATGAGAAGAAGAATCAATACTGATGTTGTGTTTCTTTATCACTGCTTCCAAAGCTTCGATCTTCTTAAAACATTTGGACTCCACATGACCATCTTTCCCACAAAAGTTGCAATTTCTATCAGTATTCTTATTTTTGGATTTTGCTCCTTTGTCACCATTAGGAGCAGAAGCTGGCGGAGAGGGTTTGGGACACTTGGTTTAATTGTTTTTGTGTTTGTCCACATACTTTAGGATAAAACACAAGATTAGGGGTTAACAACCCTAATCTTGCCCCCTTTTACAAAATAATACTAAACAATTCCTTTAAAATTTCACTTTTGCACAAATAGAACCTTAATTTAGAAGGACGTCACCCCTTTAGGAAGCGTTTTGCCACTTTAAGGAGGTCGTTGGTGTTGAAGAAACATGGGTAGGCCTCCAAAGGCCACATTTCAAGCATCTAAGCACTCTCATCATGGTGAATACCCTATTCTCCTCAAAACTTCCATGTGTCAAAAGAGTGGCACCTCACCACCATGCCCTAGCCCCAAAAGCATGACGTCAAGCTCAAAATAGAACGTTTTGCGCCTCTTGGGAAAATAGTTTGGAAAGTGAGGGGTTGGCTATGTCATCCAAGTCATCATCAAGGCCTTCCAAGTCTGATCTCTCTCATCTAGAATGTGGGCCCCTGGCTTCCAACCAATGGGCTTGTAGCCCCATGGAAGCCCAAGCTAGGCTTGTTCTCTCAAAACTGTCCACCAACTAGGTCCTGCAAAGACAAATGATCACACCCTCCAAGGATCTCAAGTCATAACATCATGATAAATGAATCCAATCAATAAATAGGCCATCTAAGCATGTGCATCAAAGATCATTATATCAAACAATTAACAACTCAAAGACACTATGCGACTTGTCAAGCTTGAATATGGGAGGGTTGACGAGGCATCCTATTGGGTAAAACTTGCCCTAGGTCAAGGAGAGTTTCCAAGAGATCCCTCTCTAAGCCATGTAAAGTGGTTGAAGTGGTTTAGGTTAAGTCTCAATGGGCATAGGTCTCATGACATATAAGGGTTTGTAGTGTTTCAACCATGGGTGCCTTTATAGAGGGTGTATGGTACCTTCATCCGCAATGCATTTTTTCCAAGCCCATCAATTGCCTTTTATCTTTATTTATTTTATTTTATTTCAAAATAACATAAGGAGAGTTTGAACATCACTGCCTTAGCATGGTGACCAGGTGATGGCAATGTTACACACAAACACCTAATGGAAATGAGAAGGTTGGCATGTGATGAGACCCCCTTTCTCTCAGCCATGCAATTGAAAGCCATTACCCTGGTTTTGTTGACTAGATGATGTTAATGTCATACCACTAGATATTCATGGACGTGATAGATCGACTCATGATGAGACCTCCTATCCTTCAACTAACCTTTTAAGCATTATTTATTATATTGTGGGTCCCCTTTACTCAAAGATAAGCATTTCATTACTTTCTTGGGTAATCCGTGGGTGAAGAATCCATAAGGTTTATACAAGGCTTTTAAATTTTACCCAACATCAACCCCTCTGGGCCTTTAGTCCCTTCTTCCCATAGAATGAGGGACAAACCCTTCTTGGGTCAATACACCCTAAAATCCCAAGAGATAAGGAAATGGAGGGGAACAATGATGGAAGTGGTAAGTATGGTTGGGAACGATACACTAACTCACTAAGGGAGTTCCTAGTAGAAAATCCATCCCAAGGAAAACCACTTACTAGGGCTCAATGTCAACCACCAAGGTGAAGTAGGGAAAAAGGCATAATGTTCAAGCATATATCATGAAATCTAGAGCAATCTAAGATACAACATAATCAAATGGATTAAATATTGAAATGATGCTCACCATAATACTGACTTGTACCTCATGGACCAAGGCCCACTGCCTTCCGGAAGCCATCTAGTGTGGTGGATTCCATATGCAAAACAATGACCATATGTGGTGGTGAGTGTGTTTTCCATCTGTGAAAAAGGGTATTGCTGGTCACGTAGTCTCTTGGTACTCCATATCTGCAACCTGAGGTCCTCGAGACATAATCTCCTTAGTTATCCACAAAATGGGTAACATGTTGATTGATATTTTTGCAAGGCTATAAACCAAGGGTAACATTCTCACCTATCTTATGTTAGCCTGATAAGATTTGAAAATGCTTGAGTGAGGAATTTTCATTCCTCACCTCAATACTAATGCCAATAGATCTAGAGAAGCCATAGAATTTCATTATTGGGGTTATAATAGCTAATCTGAGAAGTATAGTATAAGTTATGATCATTTTACATTTTTAGTCTCAAACCCTAACTACATAAAGGAGCTTCATTGAAAAGTAAGTGATTTTCTTTAAAACCCTAGTTCTAATTTTGGGTTATGGGAAACAAGATGTTTTTTTGCTGGAAAAGATGATGGCCCCAGTATTGAAGAAGACATAAAATGGACAAAGTCTAAAAATCCATTGTTTTGGACAATAACACTAGACTTTAGTTTTTAAAATGATGCTCGCATATGGTGGAATGGACTTAGCTATGAAAAGATTAAGGATTTTTTAGATGAAGAATAAGAAAAATATTTCTAGACAGGTGATCTCATGTTATGAAGGATAAGAAGACTACTAGGGACTTATTTTCATGTGACAACTTCACATTACAGGTTCATGGATGTATTCAACAATAAAAGGTTATTGTTTCTATAAAACCTAATAGCAAGTATAATTTCATCAATGTTAATTTGGCTAAAATATTACAATTTCTTGCAAATAATATTCAAAGCACACATATTGAGGGTGAAAATTTTCAAGTTTTTAAAGATTTGGATATTACTATGGACAAACATGTGTTATATTCATATTTTTATGCCATGGATATGGATGATGTGGATATGGATTTGGGATATCCTTGGATGGACTCAATTGGTACAGTGAATATTAATGCTCAAAATAAGTTTATGAAGCTTTGGTATAAGAAAAAGAAAATTACATTGCATGATATTTCTTTTATTAAACAAGAAAGGTCCAAGGGGGCACATGAAGAAGTACTTACAGTGAAACAAATTGCAATACCCGATTACACATTAGATGAAGAGTCAAGTGTTGAATTAGAAGAAGAGCATGTTGAAGCACCTGAATAAAAGCCAAAGGAAGGGCATAAACATGAAGAAGAAGCTACAAAACCACATGTTGAAGAGTCAAAGAAAGAAGAACCGATAGTTAAGGTTGTTGTATATCACCACCCACACCACATGGAGAATCAACAGTGATTGAGGTAAGGGCCTGAGCATTAGAAAACTCAGTATGGATTAACATGGAACCAGGGAGGCAACTTGTATGGAGACACATGGAGGACTAAAAGCAATGCATGGAGATATCATAGTAGCACAACGAAGACATGGATCTAAAGAAGAAACCAGAGTCAAGATAGAGAAAAAGGCACAGTTGGAACCCAGGTCCACATTTTAATTGGATCGATGGATGGTCGTGCATGGTACCAATTGACTACTTTGATTAGTAGGTCATATTATATGCCTTTTTAGCATGTTTCAAGGATGAAACATGCTAAGGGGGATGGAATGCAATGTACCTAGGGAGGATAATATGGTGTGCCTAGGGAGGTACCCAAGGGGATAATGAAAGTAATGTGGCCATGATAATGGAATAGACCCATTATTTAATTAAAAGGAAATAATGTAATAATAAGGGGTAGTTGGCATAAAACCTCTAGAAATACTCGTGAGAAATGTGGACATTTGAGAATCCACAAGATTTGATAAACAATCAGAGGATAATAATTGATGATAGTAATAAGTTCAGGGTGGACTCTAGCTCGAGCAAGGACAATGAATCATGGGATCTGTTTTGATATCATGATAAAATCCCACATTTAGTTCTCGATCACAGTCACTAATAAAGACCAGTAGCTAAGAAAAAGTCAAAGACCGATCGTCAACAACCTCCATCAAACCAGCAGGCAGATCTAGGATCTTAACATAATTCATCTATAAGCTCCAACATTCGAGCCACCTGGCAGTTTGTTTCATAGTGATTGCATCTAAATTTTATTTTTAGTCAATCAAATCAAGCACTTGAAATCCAAATTAATCTTAAAGATTCCTATATTTTTGTAATTAACAGATACAATTAGTTTAGATTTTCCTAAAATAAATCATGTTCATTTATGACATGATGCATTTCAAAGTATGAAGGGTCGGTTGGGACCTGTTTGTAGGATAGGATAAATATTTTAGATCAGTTCATAGAGTCTCCTTTGATTAAATGTTAGTAATACAATGCAACATTACATGATTCTTGTGTCAATTTTCATTGGTGAAGTACCTTTCCCTGTAAATTTATTCTTTCTGCTACCACTACTGCTTTCTACATTCTAAATTATCCTGAGAAGATAAAGAAACATAATTTGTTTTAATATACAGTTTGTCTTTGGCTTGGATATTTTTTGTGTTTTCCACTAAAGATTGAAAACAAAATTCTTGATTGCTCTGTTTTTAATTGGATTTCTAGACCTATTTCCATCTCTTCCATACATTAAATCTTTGAGGATCTAGTGAATTTACCTACCATGCCCTGCAATATTACCATGTTAACCTTGTATTTGATCAATCCAAATCCGTGACTCCATTTTCCCAATGGCCCATCTTCTCTGTTCCAACCAACTATTAAAAAAACCAAACCTTGTACTATCATAACTAGCCTAAAATTCCCAACAGACAAAGATAAATCTTATAGAGAGATCCCTCTTTGAATCTAGGAAGGCTAGATCCTGGATTCCAAAGTGGTTTTGTAGTTACCTCTGTCAACTTCTTCCCCAACCTGAGAAATTACAGAGTGTTAACATAGTGGCGACTTTACTAGGGACTGAACATATCATGTTCCTGAGAAAAGCATATCAAGTTCCAGATCTGATTACTGATGGTGGACAATGATCAAACACCAGAAGGATGAACCATTCACCTAGCAAATCCAATAAATTTCAAATCAAAGACTCCACTGGAGGAAGAACCTGAAACATGGCAATACAATATGTAAATATCAGGTATTCAAGTTGGGAAATTGGGATTTTATCCAAGACGGAATAGGCTTTATTTTTAATTATTTCTTCTCTTTTCATGATCTTGGTCAAGACCATATTGCTGAAACTGATATTGATCATATCCAACCTGATGAGCCTCGAAATATTAGGCCTGATCTTATAGTTCCTGTACATACTCCTACACTTGTTAAAATTCCAGATAGATACAAGCCTCTCATCTTACCTCCTATACTCCATGATCTCCCTGGAAATGATCACAAATACCTTCCTAGGTTTGATGGAGAATATGGTAACATCACTGTTGAGAAACACATTCAGGGTTTTGAAAAATTTCTTGATCTTTTTGAAGTTGAAGAAGATGATGTCTGTATCAGAAGTTTTTCTCTATCTATGCAAGGTAAAGCTAAAGAATGGTTCAAAAAATTACCAGCTATAAGCATTGGTGATTTCCATCAGTTGGTGAAAGTCTTCCTTGATAAATGGGTGATCAAGAGGAATATTTTTATTATTTTAGAAGAATATGATTATTTGAAAAGACACCCAGGAGAAAAATTGCAACACTTTTCAACCATGTTCAATCAAGTTTACCATTCAATGCCTGATGATATAAAGCCTCCTCCTGGTTTAGCTCTCTTGCACTACCCGGATGCCTTTGATCCAGAAATGGCATCTCAATTGAGAGAAAGGAATAGCACAACACTTGAAGAAATGTAGAACAATGCTATAGATGTAGAAGCTAATTTGTTGATCAAAAAGTCAAAGTTGAAGGCAAAAGAAAAGGAAAACTCAGAGAAGGAGCATATGACATCTTCAAAAGTGAAACTAGACATTCTAGCAAGCACAATGGAAGAGTTGATGCAAAAGATTATCATAAGAAATAAACTTGTTGTTCAAAAACACCATGTCCCACTGGTTGTTGAAAAAGAAAAGGCCAGTGTTCCTTAACATTTTGATGCTTATCCTTGGTATCATAGATTTGAAATGATTACTTTATGTACTCACTTAATGCCATGTACAAAGATGAAAGTCAAAATCAATTTGTGGAGGGGTACTCAATTGATCTAATGTGTATGCTTGATGATTTTTCTTTTATGGATGATCTACCCAAGTATGATCAATATGATGATGATTACATCAAGGTTGATTCTTCAAAGCAATCAACAACATGTTTTTGGGAGGAAGAAGCTCAACTGCAACAACTCAAATATGACAATTAGCCTATGCATATTAATCATGATAGCAATGAGGAAAATGCAGAAAATTCTCAAGTAAGTGAAATATCTTTTCCCTTATGTTTCTCCTCATTTCAATTTCTGAGAGGAATCTATAAGCAAGCACACCAACAAGTTTTCAACAATAGGAATGGAGAATTTTTTGATGAGACAGTTAAAGATATCATCTGTGATATGGAAGCTATTCTAGCTCCAATATCACAACCCCCGAGTTACATGGATTTTCAAAACACAGATGAATTGATGCAACATAATTATGTACCATTAAGTTTTGATTCATTTCAGTTTTTGAAGGAAAATGTTGCTAATATCTCATAAGCAAGGATTAATAAGCATATAGAAAATCATATAGCCTCATTGGAACCAATGCAACAGTCTTCTCAGTTTCTCCAGGATCCAATAGTTGATGTTTTGGATGATCTTTGTAGCCAAAGTTCTATTTCATTTGCTAGCTATGAGCTTACAGACAGATATGATAAAAACTTGATCAGGCAACTAGATTCATGGTCTTGTTTAGCAGGAGTTTCAGTACAAATCTCTTCTGAAAATTTCCATTTAAATGATAAGTTATATGATGATGTAGATAGCATATGTACAATACCCAATGATGACCTTGAATTTGTGGAATTCTTTGAATACCAACAAATAGGTCATGTTTATCATGATCCCATAACTATCTATATGGAAGAGTTTTTCATTTCAGGATTCCAATTGATTTCCAGTGCCTCTTTTTTTTTCTCATGGTTTCAAAGCTCTTTGTTATAAAAGTTAGGCTGACAACTAGTTTCAAGGACCATTACCAGCGTTGGTTCTCATGATTGTTAGAGACAATGAAAGGGCAGAGTTAGTGGATCAACAACTGGATTGGCTTCATTGAAAATTTTCCATTACCTAATTAAGCAGTAATTTCAGCAGGTTAGAATAGGATTGTATATAAATAAGCTTACTAGGTAAGCATCTTTTGAATGGTCATATTTTCAATGTGCAAATAAGCTTGTTGGGCAAGCCCCTTTTTCATTACATTTCAGTTTCACTTTCAAGAGTTTCATTTTCAGTTTGGAGCAATTACAGTGTTGATTTTCAGTTTGAAAGTAGGTTGAGTTTAGTTGAAGAAGGTCACATTTTGAAGTTCACAGGTCAAAGCAAGTTATAGATTTTGGAAACAACCCAATGGATAAGGCACGGGTCCAAGAAGTCAGAGGCCTGTGATTCTTGACACCTCCTTGGGAGCTGTCACCCCGAAGGGGAGCCTATGTTAAGGTCCTATATTTTTATAGGATAATCATTATGCTGATTGATATCCATTTTTTCAGTTATTTTGATTTCAAGAAAAAATTAAAAGGGGATTGTCAAAACACCCCTTGTTTGAAGAAATTTGGATATTTGTAGCCGTAGGAAATAAAAATATGGTGTAAAATAGAAAAAAACGAGCTTAACGCTACCCAACGCATGTTTTTATCCTAATTTGACCAGCGGAAAAGACCTTTTGGCTAGTAGAGATTAATCCTCGCGCTAATCTCATCGACGACATCCCCATCGCCCATATCAATGATCCTAAAGCTATTTTGGACCCCCCCGACCTTTCTACCTTTAACGGTGGGGGGGGTGTCCAAAAATTTGTTTTCCCCCACCTCAGGCTCACCTAATGTGGTGCTTCCTTGTTATTTCGGACCCCCCCTTCTATTACTGCTACCATCTAACTCCCCCTTCAGAATCCTTCCAAACCACCACCCAATACCGCTCATCTCCCTACTCAACAATTGTCCTCCACTCACCCTCTCACATGTTCATATCCCTTATCCATTGCCTATCACCTCATCTACCTGTCTGAATAATCTCACTACACGTCACCCCTCGCTCATACTTATCCCTTCTCCACGGGACATTTGTCACTACGTCATCATATCCGTTAGCCAATTAAATTCGCCCACATGATCGTTGACTGTCAATTGGCATGTAACGATCTCGCGTCACTAAAAAGACATTGTGGTAACCAGAAGGTAAAATACCTCATATTTCAAGCATCATCTGACCGTCCATATCAAACACAGATCAGTGCTAGTCAGTTACTTCGAATCTTGCAACTTGCGCAAGGTTTAATCATGCTCCAATATGCCGACAATCACAGTTTCATCTCGGTCACTCTTCCACTTCAGATTTCGACCTTCAGGTAATAACATTTCTATTGAATCATCTTTGCCCGAAGATCGAAGGCATGAAGTCATGGTTCCTCGTCCCATAATCATTGTTCCAAATGGCAAGGTTCCTTTTGGTTTATGATTAATTGCAAGTGTTTCAAAAGGATCCTTCTACTTCGCGGGAAATGTGGACATTTGAGAATCCACAAGCTTTGATAAACAATCAGAGGATAAGAATAGATGACAGTAATAAGTTTAGGGTGGACTCTAGCTCCAACAAGGACAGTGAATCATGGGATCTGTTTTGATATCATGATAAAATACCACATTTAGTTCTCGATCACAATCACTAATAAAGACCAGCAGCTAAGCAGAAGTCAAAGACCGATCGTCAACAACCTCCATCAAACTAGCAAACAGATCTAGGATCTAAAGAGAATTCATCTATAAGCTCCACATTCGAGACACCTGGCAGTTTATTTCATAGTGATTGCATCTAAAGTTTATTTTTAGTCAATCAAATTAAGCACCTGAAATCCGAATCAATCTTAAAGATTCCTATATTTTTGTAATTAAGATACAATTAGTTTAGATTTTCCTAAAATAAATCCTTCTTATTTATGACAAGATCTTTGTAAATAAACTTATAAATACTTCAAATTTCGAAGTATGAAGGGTCAGTTGGGACCTATTCATAGGATAGGATCAATATTGTAGATTGGCTCACATAGCCTCCTTTGATTAAATGTTAGTAATACAATGCAACGTTACATGATTCTTGTGTCAATTTTCATTGGTGAAGTACCTTTCCCTGTAAATTTATTCTTTCTTCTACCACTATTGCTTTCTACATTCTGAATTATTTTGAGAAGATAAAGAAACATAAATTGTTTTAATATACACTCTGTCTCTGGCTTGGATTAATTTTTGTGTTTTCCACTAAAGATTGAAAACATAATTCTTGATTGCTCTGTTTTTAATTGGATTTCTAGACCTATTTTCATCTCTTCCATAAATTAAATCTTTGAGGATCCAATGAATTTTTCTACCCTACCCTGCAATATTAGCCTTTTAACCTTGTATTTGATCAATCAAAATCTGTGACTCCATTTTCCCAATGGACCGTCTTCCGTGTTCCAAGAAACAATTGAAAAAACCAAACTATATACTATCATAACTAGCCTAAAATTCCCAACAAACAAAGCTAAATCTTATAGAGAGATCCCTCTCTGAGTCTAGGAGGACTAGATCCTGGATTCCAAAGTGGTTTTGTAGTTACCTCTGTCAACTTCTTCCTCAGCCTGAGAAATTACAGAGTGTTAACATAGTAAACAAAGGAGAGAAAAGCTTAAGATACAAGAGCTTCTTAAATCCAAGCTAAAAACTTTGAGAAAGTTACAACAACATCACAATCAAACATTCTTTGTAATACAACTACAAAATATCATTTGAATCATTCAATGACAGTAAAAAATTAGAGTGAAAGAGAGATAAGATAGAAAGAGAGAAAATTGACTTCCATTAAACCAAATTTCATCAAGTCTCATACATCAAAACCAGAGTAGGCTCACTTACATTAAAAATCAGAAAAATAGTCTTTTACATCAACCATTCGAACCCACAAAATGTCTTCTAATGCTTCTTTTATAGCCTATACATGGAATGATAGCATACAATGCGAGTTCATTCCTCTAACATAGGATTCTTTCATCTTAAACTGAGGTAATAACACATGTACAAACTAGAAATAACAAACTTCTACAAAAAAGGCTAATGTTGGCAACTATCTTAACACCTTAATCTTTGCATAATGAGGTTTCCTTTGAGCACATTCCTTTTTTTGCTAGGTATCCTCCAGCTCTAAACTGACCTCCAAACAGTTGTACCATGCTCCCCTAGCCATCTGGTGACCGTTGATCCTCTTGAACAAATCAAAATAGGAGTTTGTAGTGAATCCTGTAGCGCTGATAGTATCAGACAATTCACAACGAACTTTGTAGCATTTGACTATGTAGACTAGTTCACAGCGCCAGGCGCTGTGAAATGTCACGTAGCTGCCCAATTTGTCTAGTTTAAGCCCCAAAACACCCAAAAACTTTCTCCAGAGTTAGGTATTTCTATAGAAGCCTCATAATATGGTGTATGAGTGAAAAACTCTATTATAAGCAACATGATTCCTCCAAAAATTTCAAAAAGCAAGGAGCAATCATTTCCAAAATTGAGCTTTCTAAAGCTATTTCATCCATTACGTTATGAGCCCGAAAATCCTCCTTGTGGAAACTTGGGCCAACACATTCAAATTTAATTTGGCTAACTCTTCCTTGAAAGGCCACAGCTCAATCGTTAACCCCCTGATATGACCTTGGTAGGCTAAATTCTGTCTATATAGGCTCTTAAGCTGCATGTGGAGAGGTCTAAATCTCTTAGCAATGAACTTGGTCTGTACGATATTTTCACGATACATATCCATGAGGTCTCTTAACTTCTTCTTTCCGACTAACTATTCCCTTTTCAATTTAGGAATTTCAGCTATGGCTTCTCTAAGTTGTCTAATCATCCTTTTAAAAGTAGTGTTTTCTGGAGGGGTGGTTATGTCTATCACCTCAATGTGTTTTTTAACAACTTCAACTTTACCTTTACCCTTTCTCTTGATGGGAGCTTCTATTATGTCCTCTTTTTCAACAGTTTCTTTCTTGGTTGATGACCTGGTGAAGGGTCTCCTACCTTTGGTTTCAATTGCAACAGATGGTGATGGGAAACATAACCTCCTGTCCTTTGTGCCTATGGCTTTGGCTGATGAAATTTATGCTAATTCCGGAGCTCGTTGGGGTGAAATTCCCTTTGTGGAGAGTGATAAAATCCTCCTTCTCCTTCTTGTTCATTAGGAGTTTCATCATTTTTAGAAATGTCTTTGCTCTTCCTCTTCTTACTTGTCTCTGTATTAACAATGCTATCATTATGAAGTAGGGGAAACATTCAATTGCAAATGTGTAGAGGCAATGAACTGCTCCCAGTCAATGTTCTTCTTCTTCAACTCCTCCATCACAAGAATCTTAATCAACCTTGAGTGGAAAACACTCGTGTCAACAACCTTGGACTTAGCTTGGACCCTGTAGCCATTTTCCTAATGCTTCTAAACAAATAGAAAGGGAGATTCATGAGGTCTTTGCATGTGAAGTGCAACAAAAGTATAATGTGGGTACTGATAAATCATATTGAACCTTCCCTCATAGGTGAAATATCTTTGGATCACCCTTAGAATATTATCAAATACTTCAACCATGTGGCTCCTGGGCACTCCATTTGATAGGTTATCTCCTTGACATTATGGTTTAAGGAATTCTTTAGAGAAGGCTGCATTTATATTCATGGACTTAAACCATCTTTCATGAATGTTTGGTATCTCAGTAGTTGCTTCTATGGTTGCTTCAGATACCTCAATTTCAAGAGTCCCCACCTTAGTTTTGGTTCCATACAAATTCAAGGAAAATTCTCTAGCTACCTCAGGGTGTCCGCTCTGTATCTTCTGACAGAAATTGAAACATCCAACTCTTTGGAAGACCTCCCTAATCATAGGTTCAACAACAAACAACTGCATGTCATAGGGTTCAGTCCTCACTATGCCCCCACCCTTGCGAGCCTTGTTCTATTGTGGAGTATCCATTGATGTTATAGGAAGAAAACTAAGACAACAATCTGAGTGATGCACGAGGCAAAATAGAAAGACAGAGGTCTTAGGGTTTGGATTGATAATTTAGAGTCTTTCAGCCTATTTGACTTCTAGGCTTATGAAAGGGCAGCTGATAGTTAGGAAATGAAGGAAGACTACATAGGAAAAAAGGAGATACAAGGAGAAATCTTGCTGCAAAAACTTTATTCAATACTTCACCCTCACTTTTACAAAATCATCATAACTTTATCAACAAAGTTCTTTTCAATTTCCAAAATAGATAGACTTTAGAATTGAAATTAGAATAGAAATCTTAATGGTAAGTAGCTGGTATAGGTTGTGAGGTAAGTGAATAACAGTGTTAAGTTTTTGCACAGGGTTTGTAATGCCAAAACATGGGATTCAAAACAAAATTTGCATCATAAGCAACAAAATCCAAGTAAGGGATAGGCAAGGTGGCCTGACAACAAGGTGGTTTGACAACAAAGTTCGCTTAATATTGAGTAAAAGAGGGTTAGAGCTCTGCATTTGGCTAAGAATTGTGACAACAGAGGTAAGAGGGAGAGTTGGCAACATGAACCATCAGTTCACAACACCTAGGAGAAGAGATGATAAAACAACCTTTATTGTCCTTCAACAGAGCTTAAAATGCTCATGGATCACCTGGAGGCCGAGGCTTGAAAATTGATGGGCTTGAGCTTTGACAAATCCACCTGCAACTGGTCTAACCTCCAACTCACCTTCGCCAGCCAGTTCACAACACTAAGTTGCCTTGGGTCTTTAGCCTTTAGTTTCATCTTTTCCTAAGCCTTTAGATTTTATTTTATTTATTTATCCTTTTAAAATTTTGTTTGGTTAGTTTCCCTTGATAAATAAAGGCTTAAGTCATGACTTATGTTTTGATCCTCACACAAATCTTTTACTCGAGACCGTTTTTTATGAACTATCTTCTGATCCCCTCCATGACTTGACACTATGATCGACTCACTCCATGATCAACTTGACTTGACTTACCACTTTCCTCACTCATACCCTCGTAACCTTGCCTTGTTGTCCCTTTTGTACTCTGCTTACTAGTCAAATCATTTTTTGAATTGGAGCGTTGCCAACTCATCAGGAGTTTCTGTAGTGCACTCCCTGTCCATCATATTCTACCATGATTTGTGGGTATGATGCTGATGTCATCTCTTCTTTGTTTTCAGTGCTAGGGGTAGTTAAAATATGCTTTCAAGTTTTTGTATTAATGAGATATGATAATGGTTTTTGGATTTTGAAAAAACTCAAAATTGTTGCGCTGCGCAAACTACCAGTTTCGACCAGTTGGCAACAACGCTACTAGATATAATGCTGAGGTGGATTCGGAGGCCGAGTTGCTCGTGATTTTTTCCTAAGATTTTTCTGAGGCCTCGAGATGTCTATATTCCATAGGTATTCCGTGTTTTCCTCCTTTGCACATCAATTTCAAGGAGAATTAGCGCTCGAAATTTTGGCAGTTGTCTTTCCTGTAGAGCTGAGGAGAATCTTTCCTCACACCTTCCTATCATTTTTTTCCTCTATTCAAACCTGCATATCTCACCACCTGTCTATTGATTTTGACACATTTCCTCACCATTGTCACCAAGATCACAGTATCCAAGAAGGTCTTATCCTATGCCTGCGCAGTGCGCTACCTAAAGACGCTACTCAAACTACATTCTTTCTCCCTTGCCTCCTCTGACATTTGAGTCGGGTTGTTTCAAACCGGTTTTCAAACACCATTACAAGGTAATCCTCTCATCGTATATTTTTATCAGTGTTCATACCTACAGACATTCAAGGGAGGGGTTTATACAACCAGTTTTAGTTACCTAGCAACCAGTCTGGTTTAAGGGAAATTCTTGTAAAGGGGTAGCCTTGTCCATCTGAGATTTGACTCTTTCATCCTCCTGGTGATCACCACTCCATAGCCCTAAAATATCTTATCCTAAACTATGGAGACTCCTCAGATAAAGAAGTCACACAAGGGAGGTATGGTGGTTAGGACTGAGCCTATAGACATGCATCTATTCGAGGCAGAGCCCATGGCCAGAGAAGTTTTTCAAAGAGTGGGATGCCTCTCTTTCTGCCAAAATATGCAAAGAGGTCATCCTAAGGTGACAAGGCAGTTTGCCTTACATTTTGATGGCCTGAAGACCAAGGTAGAGGACCTAGAATTTGAGGTGTCCGAGACCTATATTTCAACTGCTACAGAAATCCCTATCACGGGTGAGAGATGGTTTAAAGCCATGGCCTTAGATGCAGTCTATGCCAAATATTTCCTTAAGCCTGAACATCAAGTTGATAATCTATCTAAAGGTGTGCCAATGAATGATCTGATTGAGCAGTTCGACATGATATTGAGGATCATTCAGAGGTACTTTACGTGTGAAGGGAGCTTCAATACACTATACTAATACCATATAAGGCTTCTGCTTCATTTTACTGGAAAAATTGAAATGAACATTCCCTACTATTTGCTAAGGAGCATAGGCAAGATGTCAGATAGGGTTCAATCCAAGTCTAAGGCCGTGGATAATAGAATCTTTCACTCTAGATTGATTAGAATGTTAGTTTCTTAAGAGTTGGGTAAGAAGGATATCTCATGGGAACAATTCGTTATTGCTTCTCACTTTAAGTTTGATATAGCAACTACTCCTCAGTCGCAGATAATAAGCCCTTTACCATCCACCAGTGCTGCTAAAGCAGGTACTAGCAAGAAGAGAAAGTGCGGAGTTCATGTTCAAGATCAAGAGGCCATCAGAAGAAAGATAAGGTCCAAGGCATTGGAAATCCCGTGGAGAAGAAAGAAGAAATCCCTGTACAGAAGAAGAAAAAAGAAATCCCTGTGAAAAAGAAGAAAGATAAAGGCAAAGGCATCAATAAGCCTGATGAAATAAAAAAAGTAATCCCTATGCAACATGGAGAGGAAACCATGAAAAATCTTATTGAGACTGTTCACATCACTACTCCACCTGGAAGCCAAATGTTCAAAATACTAATCGGGCAAATCAGGGATGCTAGGAAGGAAGTGGCTCATTTGAAAGCAAATGCCATGTCTGACAGAGTTAAGATGAAAGAAGTCATGGATGGCTACAACCACACTCTTGACCTAGAGAGGTTTGTAGCAATAAAGGCCCAACCTCTTCATAGGCAGCTCAAAAACCTTTATAGGTAGAACAAAGACTTTCAGTCTCGGAACAGAAAGCTCAAAGCAGAGTTGAAACATTTCCAAGATGAAATGGATCAAAGGAACTTGCATGTATTGGTTGAAGCTTCTATTGAAAAGGAGAAACCGACAACCAAGGAGAGCATAGCTCCAGTGAAGAAGCCTGCCACTGCTAAAGGGAAGAAGACTATTGTACCAAAGGGAGGTCCTCCTTCTCCAAGAAGGAGTGTCAGGTTAATGAAGTAACTGGTGAAAGGTGAGCTCCATTTTTTGAAGATGATCCCTTTTTGCAAAGATAAACAATTGATGAAACACTACATTTGCCACCTATACAAGCTTCTAGTACTTACTGTTCATAGTTTTGGGTTTTCACAAAGAATTAATCCCTTGAACAGTAGTAGCGTAGACATTCCGTAGCGCTATGGCACTTTGGAATAGTCTATTTTTTGATGTTCCACCAGTCTGCTACCTATAATGTTTCCAAATCGCCTAAGGCTAATGGTGCTTCTAAGACCTGAGGTTGCTACCCATTCTTCACATGTTCAAGCGAAGGTGCTGTGAATTATGATGGCGCTACCGAAATTTTAACAGGATACATAGGCGGGCGCTACCGAAATTCCGGCAGAGACCGAATTCTACACATAGACACACCAGGATGGCGCTACCAAAATTCGCTACCGAAATTTTGGCAAAGACTGAATTTTGCACAGAAGACATGCTTGGCGCCACCTTTTCTACTTGCCTATTTTTGAGGTTGCACTACAGAATCACAAGAAATTTGGTAAAGGCGCTACCAAGTGCGCTACTCACAGCGCTACCAAATGAAGCTACCAACAAATACCAAGAATCAAGGAGAGTCGATCTAGCATCTTTATGAATGGCTGATGAGGTGGAAGATTGCAGAGACAACAAATGGTAGCATGATGACAACTACATGCCCTTGAAGGACACTTGGCAAGAAAAGAGTTGCGCATCAAAGGGAGATCAAGTTGGTTCAAATATTGGTTGGATCAGTGACCAACATTTTTCCATTTTATAGCATTAGTTGTTAGTAAAGTTGTTAGAGGGAATAACTTCTTAGAGATTTTCATGGGAAGAAACCCAACTCGCATCTCCAGTTGTTGCCTCCTCTTTTGTTATAAATAGATAGATGAAATGCTCCAGAAGGTTCAAATGGTTGAGCTAGGCTCCCTTATACTGTAATATTTTGATGAAGTTACTATGATCTGGTTATGTACTTGATTTGAGACATCTTGGTTAATAGAAATCAACTTCTTATTCTAGCTTATTTGCTTCTGATGCTAAAGTGTTCATGATTTGAATGATTCACATGAATTGTTGTGGTGATATTATTGTGTATGTTTGATTATAATATTATTATGATGTTTCTTCAGTGTCCTTAAAATTTGAACTCAAAAAGATCTCGCGTTAAGAGTTTTTCTTCCTTAGGTTGTCGGTAGACCTGATGTTTACAACAACCTCTACATCCCTCTCTCTAAAGTCTTCACTCTATTCAAAATTACTCCCACTTATTGATTGAAGTTAGCCAAGACCTTGATTGCTCATGCATGCTAGCCCTGATTTATGAGTTGGAACATTATCATCTTGAGTCTTATCCATTTGACCCCCCAAAAAACTCTTTTACATCTACATATAACCTGATGGGTACCGGGCTTTCCTTCCATGCAATCTGAAGGTGATTCCTAGTGCTAACATTCTTGGCGCCGTTGCTAGGGAACGATTTGAAGATATTTCCCTGGGATTGAATGACAAATCTTACTAGTTCTGAAGGTGCATTGGAACTTAGTATCTTGAATATTGTAGCTTGCACCTGGAGACTCCATTGTTTCAGCTCTGGCACCTAAAGGCAGACATACAAGATCAAATCCATAGCTACCTTTGGTTCCACCTGAGGCTGACCCAAAGAAGATCATCAAGAAGGGAAAATCTTCTTAAGAAAGTTTTTCTATTGCTACTACAAGTGCTTCTGGTCAGTGGCCTGATTCCACTCTTAAAACTCTAGTTGTTATATCAAGTGATCCTTCTTTACCTTCTACTGAAGTATTTAAGAATCTTGATTTTCAAAAATTT
The DNA here is from genome assembly GCA_000966675.3 of Picea glauca. Lineage (NCBI taxonomy): Eukaryota > Viridiplantae > Streptophyta > Pinopsida > Pinales > Pinaceae > Picea > Picea glauca. The sequence continues at coordinate 139,309 of JZKD02S1676448.1, read as the reverse complement.
CCTATTGAATACTCCTCTTTTGAAATTGATTTGAAACAAGAAAGCTTTGAAATTCTTTCTTCCCCTAACATTGTAAAGTGGTTCAGTCTTGATAGTCTTGAAGATTTTCCTACTTTAGGTTTTGCCACCCCTCCTCTAGTTAAAATTTTTGTTTCCAAAGAAAATGAAACCTCATCCCCTTTACATACTTTACCATCTTCTCCCAAGACTCAGCCTTCTGCTATGAAAACTGAAATTTCCCCTTCATACATTTCTTTTTCTCTTAAACTGCACAGATTCAAGTTCCCTTCTCCTCCTTGTTCACCAAGAATTCAAAATCCATTGGCAGGTGCTAACCCCCCTGCAAATAGGATGGATGCCATAGTGGCTGCAAGATATTCCCCTCTTGTCTTACCTCAACTAGTGAGTGCTCTTCCTCCTGGAGATTATTTAAAATACATGCCCAAATTCACGGGAGAAGAAGATATAACCATTGAAGAACATCTTATTGCCTTCTATAGTTATGCAGACAATCAAAACATTGAAAATGAGGATATGTGGATGAGAGTCTTCATCCAAATCCTTTTTGGTGAGTCTAGGAAGTGGTTCATGGGTTTGGCCCCTGGATCCATTACTGGCATTGAGGCGCTAGACGAGGCCTTTTTGAGGCACTGGGGGGACAAAAATGACTTCTTGTACTATATCACTGAATTTGGATCCCTAAAAAGGAAAGAGGGAGAGTCTGTCTCTGACTTCTCTAAAAGATTCAACAAAATGTACAATAAGATTTATGATGAGATAAAACCCACATAAACCTATGCAAAAATCACTTATGCCAGTGCCTTTGACCCTGATTTTTGCCTTCTACTGAGAGAAAGAAGATCAACCTCCTTAGCCCATATGCAATATGCAACCTTGGAGGTAGAATCCAACATAGTGGCATTTGATAAACTCAAGGGAAAATATGATAGAGATAGGAGAAAAAATAGAGCTGAAGCTTCAACTTCTGACTCCCCTGTTGTCCACTCTCAAGTACATGAACTTACCAAATTGGTAAAATCCCTTTCTATTGAGATTGAGAAGTTAAAACTGGAAGGAAAACAAACCTACAATAATGCTCAAAATACTAATAACAGAGGTACCTTCAGGATACCAAATAATGCTCCCCAAATCCTTCCCAAAGATCTTAGAAACAGAGAGAGAGATGATCAAAAGGTGCAAACTCCCTTACATAACAGCCTGGTTGCTAATGAAGAAGGAGAGGAGGAAGAAGTTGATCCCAAGATTCATTGCTTAGGTGACACATCCCCATCCCCTCACTTGACTCAATCTGCATATGAGAAATCCTTGATGGATATTCAAATAAATGAATTAAGTAAGGGATAGAAAGCAAAAGAAATTTCTAATAGATATAATCTGAGATCTAGAAAGAATGTGGAAAAAACTAATGCTTCTAATCAGCCTGCTCAAAAAGAAAATTCTTCCAAGGCCGTGATAGTTAGCAGTAAGGAAAAAGACACCGAAAGTCCCCAATTCTAGTCATAAATCCTACCCTTGAAACCAAAGAGATCCTGAAGTCTTCATCTTCCTTCAACTTTGAGAATGAGATCAAAAAAATCAAGATCCCTGTACCTTTTTTGGAATTGATTAAAAATGAAGAATTTAAAAAATAAATGTTACAATCCGAAGCCTCTCCAAGTGCCACTAATTCAGTAAATCTGTGAGATGAAAAATCAACAGTTATCTTGGGCCCATTGATAGAAGATAGAGATGATTCGTCCCCTCGTTTCTAAACATCATTGAATATACATGATAATGTGCTGCATAATTGTTTGATGGATTCAGGGGCATCCCACAATCTCATGCTGAAAACCGTTATGGATAAACTTGGGTAAGAAATCACAAAGACCTACCATGACTTATATTCTTTTGACTCCATGAAAGTGAAGTGTCTTGGGGCCACTAAGGATCTAGTTGTGACCTTATTTTAGCTACCCATGAAAAGTGTAGTCATGGATATCATGGTGGCTGATGTTGCCCCCAAGTTCAGCATGCTCTTGTCAAGATCTTGGATAAAAAGACTTGGGGGAACCTTACAGATGGATCTCTCATATGCTACCATTCCTGTGTTTGAGGGGGAGCATAGAAGACTTTACAGGAAAGTTGAGTTGGCCTACATTATTAGTGATGAAGCAAACCCCACAAATCATCCTATTTTTTCTCTTGATACTAATTTGGGATCCAGCATCTTGCAGCTCACCAATACCCCTGAAACTCCTCTTGAAATTAGAAAATAGTCCGTTACCTTTTGCGAAGATTCCCCTCCAACCACCTCTATTTGGAAGATGTTCTTTGATGGAGCCTCTTCTAGGGAAGGTGCTGGTGCTGGAGTGGTATTTGTTTCACCTGCTCAAGAGACTATATTTCTGTCATACAAGCTAGAATTTGAAACTACTAATAATGTGGCAGAATATGAATCTCTTGTCTTGGGATTGAGGGCTGCTAAAGACACGGGGATAGAAGAGCTATCATTATTTGGGGATGCTGGATTGATCATCCATCAAATAAAAAATCTTTACCAGACTAAGCACCCTAGGCTCAAGTCTTATAGAAATGAAGTGTGGGACTTGGTGGACAATTTTTTCTCATCTTTTAACATTTCATTTATTCCTAGAGAAGAGAATACCATGGATGATTCTTTGGTTGTATCAACAAGCAATTTCAGAGTCCCCTTACCACCTAAACTCAAGTATGATGTAGAATTCAAATACAAGCCTTCTATATCGGACAATGTCAAATATTGGAAGGTGTTTGAAGATGATCTAGAACTTAAAAAATTCCTCGAGATTGATGATGATTTTTTTGCATTACAAATTGATTAGGATCATGATTCTGAAATTAATCCTCATGCTGATGTTTTCCTTAATAAATTTGCTAATCATAATATTGTGGAGCTACCTAGAAACCGCATTCCAAAAGGACTAGTTCCTTTGGAAATATTATTTGACGGAAATGATGTGGCAGTAAAGGGGAAAGTGTCCACTGATGATGTTGATATAACCGAGTGCAATTTGGGCACATAAAAGGATCCAAAATATGTCAAGTTGTCAAGCAACATATCAAGGGAGCAAAGGGCAGAATATACTGAGTTGTTAAAGGAATTTGCTGATGTAGTCGCTTGAACTTATGAATATCTCAAAACTTATGACACTAAGATCATAGAGCACAAGATCCCATTAAAGGAAGAGACCAAAACTTTCAGGAAAAAGTTGAGGCAAATAAATCCTATGTTGCTGCCTGTCATGGAGAAAGAGGTGAAAAATCTTTTAGATGCTAAAATTATTATTCCTTTGAGGTATTTTGAATGGGTGGCCAACTGGGTCCCAGTGAGGAAAAAGAATGGAGAAATCAGACTTTGTGTCGATTTCCGGAATCTGAACAAAAGTTCTAAGAAGGATAATTACCCTTTTCCCAAGATGGAGCACATATAACAGAGGGTGACTGGTGCGGCTAGAATGTCCATGATTGATGGTTTTTCTGGTTACAATTAGATCTATGTTTTTCCAGAAGACAGAGAGAAGACGACCTTTACCACTCCTTGGGGTACATTCATGTATGCTAAGTTCCCTTTGGTTTGCTGAATGCAGGGTCGACCTTTCAACAAGCTATGAACATAGCATTTATTGGAGAGAAGGACAAGTTTTTTGTTATCTATTTAGATGACATAACAATGTTCTCTCAATCTGGTAAAGAGCACCATGATCATTTAAAAAAGGTTTTCTTGAAATGCAGAAAATTTGGTCTCTCTTTGAATCCAAAAAAATCATTGTTTGCCATGAAGGAGGGAAAATTATTGGGGAATATTGTGTCAGATGAAGGGGTAAGGATTGATTCTATCAGGGTTGAAGCTATCCAAACCTTGTCACTTCCTAGATCCAAAAAGGAGGTTCAATCCTTTTTGGGAAAAAATATTTTTTTGAGAAGGTTTGTTTCAAATTTTGCTGAGTTGGTTAAATATATCACAACCATGTTAAGAAAAGGTAATGAAACTAAATGGACTGCCGAGTCCCATAATTCTTTTGATCAGATAAATAAATCCTCGACTAAAGCCCCGATCCTTATCATCCCAACCTACTGCAAGGATTTTCTTATTTTTTCTTTCGTTTCATTTGATACAGTAGCAACTGTTTTATTGCAGAAGAACGCTGAAGGGTTAGAACAACCCATTGCTTTTTTTAGCAGGGCATTGAGAGATGATGAATTAAAATATGACATCATGGATAATTAGGCCTATGTATTAGTTAAATCTCTCAAGAGTCATTGCTTATGTCCCATCAACTTCTGTAAAGGAAATTCTTATTCAGCTTGATATAGACGGAAAAAGGAGCAAGTGGATTGCTAAAATCCTTGAATTTGATCTTGAGATTAAGCTTACCAAATTGGTTAAAGGCCAGGGTTTAGAAAAGCTGTTGGCTAAATCAAATTGCTCAGCCTTGGGGGTAAATTTTGTCAACACATGCTTAGAAAATCAATAGGCTGAATTGACTAACAAAGGTTCTCAAGTCACCCCTACATTGGCAGATTGCAGCTGGTACAAGGACATTATATTTTTCCTACATAAATTACAGCCTCCAGATGGTATGGAAAAGAACAAGGTGAGAGCCTTAAAAATCAAATCAATCAAATACTGCCTTACTGATCAAGTCTTGTATTGGAAAGACCCATTGGGAGTGCTTTTGAGATGCCTAGACCCACAAGAAGCCCAAAATATTATGTCTGATTTTCATGACAGTTTATGTGGGGGGCATCATTTTTGGAGAACCACGACATACAAGATTCTCAGGGTTGGGTACTTCTGGCCTAGTCTATTCACTGATGTTTGTGCCAAGATCAAAGCCTATGTTAAGTGTCAGAAATTCTCTGGAAATCAACAACTCAAGTCTTTGCCATTAAAACCTGTGGCAGCTTCGGGACCCTTTCAGCAGTGGGGCTTAGATTTTATTGGGGGAAATCATCCTACTTCTAGTGGTCAACATAGATGTTTCTTGACTGCTACATATTACTTTACTAAGTGGATAAAAGCTATCCCTACAAGGAATGCTTCCCACAAAGTGATCATTGGTTTCCTTGAGGACATTATGGCAAGGTTTGGGTGCCCGAACAAAATTGTCACTAATAATGCTGCATCCTTCAAGG
>JZKD02S1676448.1:122855-133884 GCA_000966675.3 Picea glauca | reverse complement strand
ACCATGATGACATCATTCTGTTTGGTTGATTTTGGTAACCCTGTGATGAAATCCATGGAGATGGTTTCCCATTTCCATTCTGGGATTGGTAGGGGCTGCAACAACCCTGCTGGATGTCGGTGCTCTGCTTTAACCTGTTGACACTCTAGAAATTTAGCTAAGTAATTAGCTATGCCATTTTTCAGTCAGGGTCAATAAAATAGCTTCCTCGTGGCCATGATCATTTTATGATAACCATGATGACCCATATATGGTATTTTGTGTATTTCATCCATTATGAACCTATTCAAGTCATCAAAATTTGGGATATACAACTTACCTTTATAAGTTAGCAGGCCATCATCCAACAATTGATAACCCTCATACTTCATCCCCATGGGCTCTTGCTCTAAGTATGATTTCACAATCTTGAAAAATGCATCTATTTCTTGTGTACTTTTGACTCTCGCCCCGATGTTTGTTTCACAGGTGCTTACAATTGCCAAGTGAATAAATTTCATACTTCTACTAAGGGCATCAACCACCCTATTTTCTTTTCCTTTGGTATGTTTGATTTCAAAATCAAATTCACTAAAGAGAGCCATCCATCTAGCTTTTCTGGCATTGAGTTTTGGTTGATCAAACAAATATCTCAACCCACTATGGTCTGTCATGAGCACAAATATTCTACCTAGGAGGTAATTCCTCCACATTTTTAAAGCGAATACTATGGAAACCAACTCCAGATCGTGGGTCATTTTATCACACTAAGTTTCCTTGGGTCTTTTATCCCTTAGGGTTAATTTTTTTATCCCTTAGACTTCAATTTTTCTTTATTTTTCTTTGTGTGATTTGCTTAGGTTATCTTGAACAAATAAAGACTTGAGTTTTGGCTCATTTTTGGCCCTCATATAGATTTTAGCCTAGGTTTGTTTTATGGCTTATGGTTTTTGACTCACCTCATGAATTGACACCAAGCATAACCTATCCCATGACCTTCATGAATTGATATGTCACCCTTTCCACTCATACCTTCTATCCTTGCCATGTTGTCCCTTTCTCCGATTAAAGGTGAGTCAAATCATTCTTTTTGAAAAAGGGCGCTACCAACTCACTAGGCGTTTCTATAGAGCACTCCTTGTCCTTAATTCCTTGCCATGATTCTTCACTATTCGCTGAGGTCATGATCTACCTTGTTTTTAGCACCATGGTTCATTAAAATATTGATGCTAAGATTTGGTTTTTATTAGTTTGGTAACAGTTTCAAATATTTGAATTTTCTCAAACTCGGCGCTGTTGAAACCACTAGTTCATACCAGTTGCATGCAACGCTACGAGATCAACTGCTAAGGCTGATTTGGAAGCTAAGGTGGTTGTGGTGGTCTCCTAATTGGTTCCAGAGCTTCAATTGTCAATTACTCCTCCAGGTATTCCGTGATCTCCCTCCATTGCATAGCAAATTCTTGGGATTTATTTTGCCTAAGTTTTGGTAGCGACCAAGGCTGCAAATCACTCCCTTCTTCATCCCTCTACATCCATAATTTCCCTCTCACAGACTTGCAACCATTGTCACTAGATATTCAACTATCAAAGACTCCCATTCATTCTGCTCTCGAGTTTTGAGTACCCGTGCAAACAATTGTTCTTTGTGTGCACACTGCGCCACCGAAAACACCGTTGAAACCTCGCTACATTTGCCCTGTTTTTCCCTATGATGTTTTTTGTTTGAATTGGAGTGTTACTAGCCAGTTTTTAAATACCTACGCAACATTGTTTACCTTGACTATATCATCACTCTTCAGCTTGATATATACAGACAGTAAGGGGTGGGGAAATTGCACTACTTACCTTTCAAAATCCAACAAAGCAGTTTTCTGCAAAACAAGGTGAATTAGAGTAGAGTCTTAGGTGAGAGAAGCCATTATTCACCGTCATCTTCTCATGGAAGTCTACATCTGTTTTCTCCCTTATCCTTCACTATACCACAACCTTATATTCCTTTCCTTTACCATGGAGACACCTCAGAAGAAGAAATCTCATAAGGGAGGAACTGTGGTCAGAACTGAACCCTCAGACATGCACTTATTTGATGTAGAGCCAATGGTTAGGGAAGTTTTCCAAAGGGTGGGCTACCTCTCTTTTTGACAAAACATGCAGAGGGGACATCCTGAAGTGGCAAGGAAATTTTCCTTACATTTTGATGGCCTTAAGACCAAGGTAGCAGACCTTGAGTTTGAGGTGTTTGAAGCCTCCATTGCAGCAACCATAGGGATTCCTAATACTGGTGAGAGATGGTTTAAATCCATGACCTTAAATGCTGCCTTCTCTAAAGACTTCCTCAAACCAGATTATCGGACAAACAACTTGTCCAAGGGAGTTCCTAGAAGTCATCTAGTTGAAGATTTTGACAAGATGTTGAAGATCACTCAGAGATAATTTACATGTGAAGGGAGGTTTAACATGTTGTACCAGTACCATATAAGGCTTTTGCTTCATTTTACTGGTAAATATGAAATGAATATACCTTTCTACTTGTTGAGGAGCATGGGGAAGATGTCCAATAGAGTCCAAGCCAAATCCAAAGCTTTGGACACTAGTGTTTTTCACTCTGGACTGATCAAAATGTTGGTCTTGGAAGAATTAAAGAAGAGGAATATTCCTTGGGAGCAATTCATTGTTTCTACTCACATGAAGTTGGACATAGCTTCGACTCCTCAGTCAAAGATGCAAAGTCCTTTTCCATCTACTAGTAATGCTATATCAGGAACAAGGAAGAAAAGAAAGAGTAAATCCATTGCTCAAGACAAAGAGGTTATTAATGAAATTGAAGAAATAGAGAGGGGGGCTTATCATTCTCCAAATAGATACTTTTCACCTCCTCCAACAGAATTGGAAGAGGTCCCTTCATCCACTAAAACCATAACCAAGAAAGGAAGAAAATTGCATTTTTCATCACCCTCTCCAACAGAAAGCATAAAGATCAAGAAGCCTTTCACTAGATCATCAACTCTCAAGGAGGCTGTTGAAACACAAATCCTACCCAAGGTTTCAATTCTAAAGAAAAAAAAAGATAAGGGGAAAATACATTGAGAAGCCTATTGAGGTGATAAACAAAGCCCCTATGCAACACAAATATGAAGGTGAAGCCATGAAGAAGCCTATTGAGGTCATCAACCTCTACACTCCACCTAGTAATCACACTTTCAAGAGATTTATTAGACAACTCAGGGAAGCTAGGAAGGAGGTTGCTCGACTGAAAGTAGAAGGTTTGGAAGACAAAATAAAGATGAAGGACCTTATGGATATTTATAGCCACACTCTTGATATGGAAAAATTTGCAGTTAGAAGAGCCCTGCCTCTCCATAAGCAACTAAATAACCTCTATAGGCTAAACAAAGGCTTTCAATCTAAAAAATAGAAAGCTCAAGGCAGAACTGCAACACTTCAAGGATGAATTGGCCCAGAGGAATTTGAATGTTTTGGTAGAAGCTACGATTGAAAGAGAGGAACCAATAAAGAAAAGGAGCACACCTATAGTCAATAAGACCACCCCTGCAAAAGAAAAACATGTTGCTGTGATAGAAGGTAGCTCTCCTTCAATAAGGAGGAGTGCTAGGTTGATGAAATAGCCATGGGATATATGCTTCATTTTTGAGAGGGGTCTCTTTTTGCAAGAGTAAGTGATCAAGGATGTATTATTTTTTGCCACCTATATAGGCATCTACAGGCTCCTAACTTATCTGGTCAATTTTTTGTGCTTTCCAAAGGATGAATTTCATCATAAAAAAAGATCACAAACATTCCTTAGCGCCATGGCACTGCAGAATTGTCTATATAGCAGGTCCTGACATTTTTCTACCTAAAGTGCTACGAAATCTCCTAGCTGAAGTACACAACAACACTACCTTTTCTGCATAACTATACCAAATCTTCTAAGCTGAACTTAACGATTGCACTGCAAATTCCACAGGACTATGTCACAATGGCGCTACCAAAACCACATATTTGTTTTGATGATGGGCGCTACCAATTCTGTAGGACCATTTCAGTGACGGGCGCTACCAATTCCGTAGAGGCTATTTGAGGCCTGACGCTACCGAATTTGGAGAGGCTATTTCAGAATGATCACTACAGAATTGCATACAGTGATACACATGATCGATGCTACAAATGTTGCAGGCCTGTTTTGGATCGACGCTACGAAATGTGAAGAGTATTTTTCAAGGGCACTACAAAAACTCGCTACCCAACACGCTATTGAATGACGCTACAAACTAGCACCTGGAATCGAGGAGTTTGGATTTATCACCCTTTTGGGTGGCTGATGATGAGGAGAAGAACGAAGATCAAAGTTGGCAGCATGGTGACAACATACAACCCCTATAGGACACTTGGCATGGAAAGGGATGTGCATCAAGGAAGACAATGTCATTTAAATTTTGTTGGATTGATTGCCAATATATTTCCTTTTTTATAGCAGTTTGTTAAATAACTGTTAGCATGGGTGTTAGATTGAATAACTGATTTGGAGAATCCTATGGGAGGAATGCCAGCTCACACCTCCAACTGTGGCCTTCCTTTTGTTATAAATAGCTATTCCAAATGATTTAGGGGGTTCGAATGGTTGAGTCGGGCTCCATGATTGTAATATTTTGATTAAGCATACTGGTCCTATATAATTTTTGATTAATATAAGTGAGTTTCTCTTATTCCATCTTGTTACCTCTTATACTAAAGTTTTCATGATTGAATGATTCACATGAGATTGTTCTAGTTGTATTATTATGAATGTTTGATTATAATACTGCTATGATGTTCTTCAGTGTTCTTTATACTTTGAATTCAAGAAGATCTTGTGTTTGAGTTTTTCCTCCTTAGGCTGCTTGAAGACCTCATGTCAATAGAAGACCTCTACACTTCCCTCACTAAAGTCTTCCTTCTATTCACCTTTACTCCCATTCACTGACTGAAGTTGATCAAGACCTCAATTGCTTATGCATGCTAGCCTAGATTTATGAGTTAAAACATTATTATCCCAAGTCTTGTCCATTTGACCTTTTAAACACTCATTTACATTTACACATAATCTGATGGGTACTGGGATTATACTCATTTAAATATGAGGGTGATTCCTAGTGCTAACATTCTTAGCGCCATTGCTGGGGAACGAATTGAAGACATTTCCATGGGATTGAATGACAAAGATTACTGATTCTAAAGGTGCATTAGAACTCAGTACATTGAAGATTGCAACTTGCACCTGGAAACTCCATTGTTTCAGCTGTGGCTCCTAAAGGAAAACACACGAGGTCAACTCCACAACTACCTATGGCTACACCTAAAGCTAACCCATAGAAGATGATCAATAAGGCAAAATCTTCTCAAGAAAGTTTTTCTGCTACTATATCAGGTACTTCTGGTCAGTTGCCTACTCTAGTTGTTATATCAAGTATTCCTCCTTTAACTTCTACTGAAGTTTCTAAAAATTTGGATTTTGAAAATTTTCCTGTTGAATACTCCTCTTTTGACCCATGATTGAAAGAAGACAATTTTGAAATCCTTGCCTCTCCTGATGTTATGAAGTGGTTCAAACTTGAGAGTCTTGAATATTTTCCTACCTTAGATTTTTCTACTCCTCCTCATATCAAAATCTCTAAAGCCAAAGAGGAGGGAACCTCATCTCCCTTGCAGCCTATACCATCTTCTTCCAAGACTCAACCTTCTACTATGAAAACTGAAATCCCTCCTTCCTACATTCCTTTTTCTCCTAAGTTTCACATAGTCAAATCTCCTTCTCCTCTTTGCTCTCCTAGAGTTCGAAATCCAATGGCAAGTGCTAACCCTCCTAGAAATAGGATGGATGCCATAGTGGATTCTAGGTATGCCCCTCTTATATTACCTTAGCCTATGAATTCTCTCCATGCTGGAGATCACCTAAAATACATGCCAAAATTCACAGGAGAAGAAGACATAACTGTTGAAGAACACCTTGACGCCCTTTATAGTTATGCAAACAATCTAAACATTGAGAGTGAGGAGGTGTGGATGAGAGTCTTTGTCCAGAGCCTTGATGGCGAGGCTAGGAAATGGTTTAGGGGTTTGAATCCTAGATCCATTGCTGGGATTGAAGCTTTAGACGATTTTTTGAGACAGTGGGGGGATAAAAAAGTTTTTTTGTATTATATCACAGAATTTGGATCTCTAAAGAGGAAAGAGGGAGAATTTGTTTCTGACTTCTCTAGGATGTTCAATAAAATGTACAATAATATCCCTTCTGAGATAAATCCTATAAAAACCTCTGCCAATGCTTTTGACCCTGAGTTTTTCCTTCTACTGAGAGAAAGAAGATCTGCCTCCTTAGCTCATATGCAAGATGTAGCCTTGGAGGTAGAATCTAACATAGTGGCATCTGACAAACTTAGGGGAAAATGTGATAGGGATAAGAGAAAAAATAGAGTTGAAGCCTCAACCTCTGATTCCTCTATTGTCCATCCTTAAGTTGATGAACTTACCAAATTAGTAAAATCTCTTTCTGCTGAGATGGAGTAGTTAAAACTTGAAGGAAAATAGACCTATAGAAATACACATAATGTTGATAACAGATGTAACTTCAGAAGACCAAATAATGCTCCTCAGATCCTTCCAAGAGATCCAAGAAACATAAATAGGGAAGATCAAAAAGTCCAAAATCCTCTACAAAACAACCTTGTTGCTAATGAAGAAGGAGAGGATGCAGAAACTGATCTTGAGATCCATTGCCTAGGTGACATCTCTTCATCCCCTCACTTGACCCAATCTTCATATGAGGAATCCCTAATGGATAATAAAATAAATGAATTGAGTAAGGGAGAGAAACCAAAAGAAAATCCTAATAGATATAATCTGAGATCCAAAAAGAAAGAGGAGAAGACTGATACTTCTGATCAACCTACTAAAACAAAAAATTCTGCTTAGGCTGTGGCAATTGGCAACAAAGAAAAAGATGCACAAACCCCTCAATATTTGGTTAATAATCCTACCCCAGAAATTAGTGAGATTTTGAAATCTCCATCTTCCTTCAGCTTTGAAAGTGAGATTCAAAAAATCAAAATCCCTATACCTTTTTTAGAGCTGATAAAAAATGAGGAGCTCAAAAAATATCTCTCCAAAATGTTGCAGTCTGAATCCTCCTCCAATTCCACTGATTCAATCAACCTTCAAGATGAAAAGACAATAGTCATATTAGGACCTTTGATAGAAGATAGAGATGATTCATCCCCTCCCTTCTATACATCACTAAACATTCATGATAAGGTGTTGCATAACTGCTGACTCAGGCGCATCTCACAATCATGGATGAACTTGGATTAGAAATTACAAAAACTTACCATGACTTATATTCTTTTGACTCTAGGAAAGTGAAGTGTCTTGGGGTCATCAAAGATCTGGTTGTGACCTTATTTTAGTTTCCCATGAAAAGTGTGGTCATGGATATTCTGGTGGCTGATGTCCCCCCCTAAGTTTGGTATGCTCTTGTCAAGATCTTCGATAAAAAGACTAGGGGGGAACTTGCAAATGGACCTTACATATGCCACCATTCTTGTGTTTGGGGGGGAGAATAGAAGGCTTTACAGGGAAGCTCAGTTGGCCTACATCATCAGTGATGAAGCAAACCCTACCAACCATCCTATTTTTGAACTTGATACTGAGTTGGGATCCAGTATATTGCAGCTCACTGATGCTCCTGAACCTCCTCTTGAAATCATAAAATAGTCCATTACATTTTGTGAAGATTATCCTCCAACTACCTCTGTTTGGAAGATGTTTTTTGATGGATCCTCTTCTAAGGAAGGTGCTGGTGTTGGAGTAGTCTTTGTTTCACCTACTCAAAAGACCATATCTTTGTCCTACAAACTAGAATTTGAAACTACAAACAATGTGGTAGAGTATAAATCTCTTGTTTTAGGTTTGAGGGCTACCAAAGACATGGGGATTGAAAAGCTATCAATATTTGGAGATGTTGAATTAATTGTCCATCAAATAAAAAATCTGTATCAAGCTAAGCACCCGAGGCTAAGGACTTATAGAAATGAAGTTTGGGATCTTGTTGACAGTTTCTTCTTAGCTTTCAATATCTCATTCATTCCAAGAGAGGAGAACACCATGGCTGATTCTTTAGCTGTTTCAACAAGTAATTTCAGAGTCCCTTTGCCACCTAAACTCAAATATTATGTAGAAGTGAAGTATAGACCCTCTATACCTGACAATGTCAAAAATTGGAAGGTCTTTGAGGATGATATTGAGATCAAAAGATTTCTTGAAACTGTTGATGAGTTTTCTGCATTACATATTGATCAAGATCATGATTATGAAAATATCCCTCATGCTGATGCTTTTCTAAATAAAATTGCTAACCATCGTATTGTTCAATTGCCTAGTAACCATATTCCAAAGGGACTAGTTCCTTTGGAGAGATTGTTCGACATAAATGATATGGTTGTAAAGTTTAAAGGTTCAATTGATGATGCTGATGTAACTGAATGCAATGTAGGTACAAAGAAGGATCCAAAATATGTCAAGTTGTCTACCAGCTTGTCAAAGGAACAAAGGGCTAAATATGTTGAGCTGTTAAAAGAGTCTGCTGATGTGTTTGCCTAGATATGTGAAGATCTGAGAACATACGACACAAAAATCATTGAACATAAGATCCCTTTGAAAGAAGAGACCAAACCATTTAGGCAGAAGTTGAGACAGATAAATCCTATGCTGCTTCCTATTATGGAAAAAGAGGTTAAAAGGATTTTGGATGCCAAGATTATCATCCCTTTGAGATACTCTGAATGGGTGGCTAACTTGATCCCAGTGAGAAAGAAGAATGGAGAAATCAGATTTTGTGTCGATTTCAGAAATTTGAATAGAATCTCTAAGAAAGATAATTACCCCTTACCAAAGATGGAGCACATATTGCAGAGAGTGACATGTTCATCTAGGATGTCTATGATTGATGGATCTTATAGCTACAATCATATCTCTGTCTTGCCTGAAGATAGAGAGAAGACAACCTTCACCACTCCTTGGGGTACATTCATGTATGCTAAGATGCCCTTTGGATTGATGAATGTAGGAGAGACCTTTCAACGAGCCATCGAAATTTCCTTTATTGAGGAGAAGGACAAGTTTGTAGTCATTTATTTGGATGACATAACAATGTTCTCACAATCTGATAAAGAACATTATCATCATTTGAAAAAGGTCTTCTTGAAGTGCATAAAATTTGGTCTCTCTCTAAATCCTAAAAAGTCATTGTTTTCTATGAAGGAGGGGAAATTATTGGGGCACGTTGTATCAACTGAAGGGGTAAGGATTGATTCAAGTAGAGTAGAAGCTATCTAGAACTTGTCTCTCCCTAGATCCAAAAGGAAATTCAATCTTTCTTGGGGAAAATCAATTTTCTGAGAAGGTTCATTTCAAATTTTGTTGAATTGGTAAAGTATATTAAAACCATGTTGAGGAAAGGAAATGAATTCAAACGGACTACTGAGTCTCGAAATTCTTTTGATCAAATAAAAAAGGCTTTGACTGAAGCACCTGTGCTCATCAGCCCTGACTACTCCAAGGATTTTCTGATATTTTCTTTTGCTTCATTTGACACAGTAGCAACTGTTTTATTGGAGAAAAATGCAGAAGGGTTAGAGTAGCCTATTGCCTTTTTCAGCAAGGCATTGAGGGATGCTGAAATAAAGTATGACATCATGGAAAAGTAGGAATATGCTTTGGTCAAAGCCCTCAAGGATTTCATATTATATGTCCTGCATTCAAAAGTATTTGCATATGTCCCTTCAACCTCGGTGAAAGAGATACTTATTCATCCTGACATAGACGGAGGGAGGAGCAAATGGATTGCCAAAATTCTTGAATTTGATCTTGAAATAAAGCCCACCAAATTGGTTAAAGGCCAAGGTTTAGCTAGGTTATTGGCTAAATCAAATTGCAAATATTTGGGGGCTAATTTCATAAACATCAGCTCAAAAAATCAACAAGCTGAGTTGTCTGATAAAGATTCTCAAGTCAGCCCTCCATTAGCAGAATGCACTTGGTACAAGGACATTATATATTTTCTACAGAAGTTGCAGCCTCCTGATGGTTTGGAGAAGAACAAGGTAAGAGATTTGAAGCTCAAATCAATCAAATATTTTCTTATTGACCAAGTTTTGTATTGGAAAGATCCTTTAGGAGTGCTTTTGAGATGTCTAGACCCATAGGAGGCCCAAAAGATTATGTCTAATTTTCATGACAGTTTATGTGGGGGTTATCACTTATGGAGAACCACAACCTATAAGATCCTCAGAGCTGGGTATTTTTGGCCTAGCCTTTTTACTGACATTTTTGCAAAGATTAGAGCTTGTGTCAAGGGCCAAATTTTTTTTGGAAAGCATCAACTCAATTCTTTGACATTGAAGCATGTGGTAGATTCAGGACCTTTTCTACAGTGGGGCCTAGATTTTATTGTGGAAATTCATTCTGCTTCAAGTGGTCAACATAGGTGGATTTTGATTGCCATTTATTTCTTCACCAAGTGGATAGAAGCCATCCCTACAAGGAATGCCTGCCATAAGGTAATCATTAGTTTTCTTGAGGATATTATAGCGAGATTTGGTTGTCTAAACAAAATTGTTACTGATAATGTTGCATCTTTCAAAGTTGAACCATTGATCAAGTTTCGTGAACGGTATGGAATTACATTGGTTCATTCTACTCCTTACTACTAATCCGAAATCAGATTCAGAAGCCTGACAGGGCATGAAAAATGCTCAAAAATGAAAGTGCTCAGAATTCGAAAAAACCAATTCCATTGCGTCCGCCTCGTCTTCTTGATTCCGGTGGTATAATTTTTATGTCAAACGGAGTCCGTATGGAGAAGATATCGTGTTTTGACCGAAAAGTCAAACAGGCAAAAAAAAATGCTGACTAGGCAGTCCGTACGACTCACACGTGGCAGTGACGTGGCATGATGGTACACCCTGGCAGCCGACGTGGCAAGTTCTGGTTGGCTGATGGTGGTCGAATAGGG
>JZKD02S1676448.1:103009-120638 GCA_000966675.3 Picea glauca | reverse complement strand
AAACACTTGTTCTTTGTGTGAGCATGTGCTACCAAAAACGTTGCTGAAACCTCGCTACATTTCCCTTGTTTTTATCTATGCTATATTTTGTTTGAATTGGAGGGTTACATTTCATTGAAGTATGCATTTTTTTTCTCCCTTATCCTTCACTATACCATAACCTTTGATTCCTTTCCTTTACTCATGGAGACACCTCAGAAGAAGAAATCTCATAAGGGAGGAATTGTGGTCAGAACTGAACCCTAAAACATGAACTTATTTGATGCAGAGCCAATGGTTAGGGAAGTTTTTTAAAGGGTGGGCTGCCTCTCTTTTTGCAAAAACATGCAGAGGGGACATCCTGAAGTGGCAAGGCAATTTGCCTTACATTTTGATGGCCTTAAGACCAAGGTAGGAGACTTTGAGTTTGAGGTGTCTGAAGTCTCCATTGCAACAACCACAAGGATTCCTAATACTAGTGAGAGATGGTTTAAATCCATGACCTTAAATACTACCTTCTCCAAAGAATTCCTCAAACCAGATTATCAGATAGACAACTTGTCCAAGTTAGTGCCTAGAAGTCATCTAGTTGAATATTTTGACAAGATATTGAAGATCATTCAGAGATACTTTACATGTGAAGGGAGGTTATACATATTGTACCGGTACCATATAGGGTTTTTGCTTCATTTTACTGGTAAATATGAAATGAATATACCTTTCTACTTGTTGAGGAGCATGGGGAAGACGTCTAATAGATTCCAAGACAAATACAAGGCTGTGGACACTAGTGTTTTTCACTTTGGACTGATCATAATGTTGGCCTTGGAAGAATTAAAGAAGAGGAATATTCCTTGGGAGCAATTTATTGTTTCTGCTCACATGAAGTTGGACATAGCTTGAAATCCTCAGTAAAAAATGCAAAGTCCTTTGCCATCTACTAGTGATGCTCCAACATGAACAAGGAAGAAAAGAAAGATTAAATCCATTGCTCAAGACAAGGAGGTTATTAATGAAATTGAAGAAACAAAGAGGGAGGCTTATCATTCTCCATAGAGAGACTTTTCACCTCCTTCTGCACCATAATTGGAAGATGTCCCTTCATCCACTAAAACCACAACCAAGAAGGGAAGAAAATTGCATTTCTCATCACCCTCTCTAGCAGCTAGCATAAAGATCAAGAATCCTTTCACTAGGTCATCAACTCTCAAGGAGGCTGTTGAAACACAAGTCCTATGCAAGGTTTCAATTCTAAAGAAAAAGAAAGATAAGGGGAAAAGGCATTGAGAAGCTTATTGAGGTGATACACAGAGCCCATGTTTAGTAGAAATATGAAGGGGAAGACATGAAGAAGCCTATTGAGGTCTTCAACCTCTGCACTCCACCTAGCAATCACACTTTCAAGAGATTGATTAGACAACTCAGGGAAGCTAGGAAGGAGGTTGCTCGTCTGAAAGAAAAATGTTTGGAAGACAGAAGAAAGATGAAGGACCTTATGAATAATTAAAACCACACCCTTGACCTAGAAAAATTTGCATCTAGAAGAGCCCTACCTTTCCATAAGAAACTAAATAAACTACACAGGCTAAAAAAAGGCTTTCAATCTCAAAAATAGAAAGCTCAAGGCAGAACTGCAACACTTCAAGGATGAATTGGCCCAGAAGAATTTGAACGTTTTGGTAGAAGATGTCATTGAAAGAGAGGAAACAATAGAGAAGAGGAGCACACCTATAGTCAAGAAGACCACCCTTGCAAAATAAAAACATGTTGCTGTGATAGAAAGTAGCTCTCCTTCAACAAGGAGGAGTGCTAGGTTGATGAAATAGCTGTGGGATATAAGCTTCATTTTTGAGAGGGGTCTCTTTATGCAAGAGTAAGTGATCAAGGATGTATTATTTTTTTCCACCTATATAGGCATCTACAGGCTCCTAACTTATTAGCTCAAGTTTTTGTGATTTCCAAGGGATTAATTTCATCATATAGAAAGAGCATAGACATTCCGTAGTGCCATGGCACTGCAGAATTGTCTATATAGCAGGTCCTGGATTTTTTCTACCTAAAGTGATATGAAAGCTCCTAGACGAAGTACACAACAACACTACCTTTTATATAGAATGCTACCAAATATCCTAAGCTGAACTTAATGATGGCGCAACAAATTCCGCAGAACTATGTCATAGTGGCGCTACCAAAACCACATATTTGTTTTGATGACGGGTGCTACCAATTCTGTAGGACCATTTTGGTGATGGGTGCTGCCAATTTTATAGAGGCTATTTGAGGCTTGGCGCTACCAAATTCACAGAGGTTATTTCAGAATGATCTCTACGGAATTGCAGAGAGTGATACACATGATCAATGCTACAAATTCTGTAGGCCTGTTTTGGATCGATGCTACGAAATGTGCATAGTAGTTTGCAAGGGCACTACGGAAACTTTCTACCCAATGCGCTACTAAATGGTGCTACAAACTAGCACCTGGAATCAAGGAGTTCGGATTTATCAGTCTTTTGGGTGGCTCATGATGTGGAGAATAACGAAGATCAAAGCTGGCAGCATGGTGACAACATACAACCCCTGCAGGACACTTGGCATGGAAAGGGATGCACATCAAGGAGGACAATGTCATTTAAATTTTGTTTGATTGATTGCCAACATATTTCCTTTTTTATAACAATTTGTTAAATAGTTTTTAGCATAGGTGTTAGATTGAATAACTGATTTGGTGAATCCTATGGGAGGAAGGCCAACTTGCACCTCCAGCTGTGGCCTTCCCTTTTTTTATAAATAGATATTCCAAATGATTTAGGGGGTTCGAATGGTTAATATGGGCTCCCTGATTATGATATTTTTATTAAGCATACTGGTTCTCTAGTTATGTAATTGAATTGACAATTTTTTATTAATATAAGTTAGTTTTTCTTATTCTGTCTTGTTACCTCTTATACTTAAGTTTTCATGATTGAATGATTCACATGAGATTGTTATAGTTGTATTATGATGAATGTTTGATTATAGTAATGCTATGATGTTCTTCAATGTTCTTTAAACTTTGAATTCAAGAAGATCTTGTGTTTGAGTTTTTCCTCCTTAGGCTACTTGAAGACCTCCTATCAATAGCAAACCTCTACACTTCCCTCACCACAGTCTTCCTTCTATTCACCTTTACTCCCATTCACTGACTAAAGTTGATCAATACCTCATTTTCTTGTGCATGCTACCCCAGATTTATGAGTTAAAACATTATTATATTGAGTCTTATCCATTTGACCTTTTAAACACTCATTTGCATTTATACATAATTTGATGGGTACTAGGCTTATCCTCATTGAAATCTGAAGGTGATTCCTAGTGCTAATAGGTCACATAATTGATTTCATGCTCATTCAATTTTTGGATTCGTAGAAAATCACATGTCCTTCTTGCACAAGGACTCCTTCGAGCCCTTCCTTGCAGGCATCTATACACACAAGGAAGTCCTTGTTTGGGTATGCAATCTTCAACACAAGTGCATTGGTTAGAAGGTATTTTAGCTGTTGGAATATCCCTTCGCATTCTGATGTCAAAATGAATTTAACTCCCTTTTTCAGGAGGGAGGTGATTGGGCACCGATATTGGAAAACCTCTTTATGAACCTTCTACAGTATCATGCTAGGCCCACAAATGATTTGATATCATATGCATCCTTTGGATTAGGCCAATCCATAATGGTTTTGAACTTGTCAGGGTCAACTGCCACTCCTTCTTCAGAAATATCATGGCCTAAGTAATGGACTTGTTTTTGGAAAAAGTCACACTTACTAAACTTAACATAAAGTTGATGTCCTCTTAGCACTTGAAGCACTAGGTTGAGATGTTCTTCATGTTCTTCCCTATTCTTAGAATATATTAGGTTATCATCAATGAAACCCAACACAAATCTATCGAGGAACTTACATAGTACATTTTTCATTCATCTCATAAAAGTGGCTGGTGCATTGGTAAGCCCAAATGGCACCACCACAAATTCATAGTGGCCATATATTTCCTAAAGGCTGTTTTTTAGATGTCTTCATCCTGAATTCAGACTTAATGGTATCCAGAACTCAGGTCAATATTGGAGAAAATTGTAGCACCCCTTAATCGGTCAAACAAGTCATCAATCCTTGGCAAGGGATACTTATTCTTGTTGATCATATTATTGAGTTGTCTATAGTCTATGCACAACTTGAAGGTGCCATCCTTCTTTTTCAAAAACAAGTCTGGTGCTCCCCATGGGGACACACTAGGATGAATGTGGCATTTTCCCAATATCTCCTTTAGATTTAGTTTGAGCTCAACTAGATCTGGTGTACTCATTCTATAGGGCATTCTAGACATTGACACCGCTCTTGACACCAGTTCTATTGAAAAGTCAATATCTCTTCTTGGAGGCAGGCCTGATAACTCTTCTGGAAACACATATTTATACTCTCTTAATATGGGTGGTTGTCTAGGCTTGGTTTATTGTTCTCAAGAGAGCTCAACACTTGTATTGCATACAAAGGACATCCTTTTCTGCAATACTTCTTCACTTGAAGGGATGATATTTGTCTCACTGAGACAAGATTTTGAATCACTTGTAGGGTTATTTTTCTCCCTTCTACATCTTCACACTCCAAAGTTTTATTGTAACAATCCAACTTGGTTTTATGGGCAGCCAACTAGTCCATGGAAATCAACAGGTCATAAGATCCTAAAGGGAGCATGTTTAAGGTGGCTTGAGTGGGAATCCATTCATAATGAATTGGCAGGATGGTATGACCTCTGTTACCTTTCTTTTGGTTCCAGTGGCTAGTTGTACCAACCACGATTTAGCATGTTTTACTTGATGCAATTTACATTTCGCAACAATTTGAGGGGAAACATAACTCAGATTAGAACCAGGGTCAATTAAAATGGAAACTAGTTGGTTGGAAATCATACCTTCCATCTCCACCACTTAAGCTTGGTGGTCAGTTTTTCTATTATCCAAGGCTGCATAAATTTGTGGCATGCTCCTAGCCACATCATTAACTATGGTAGCCTCTTGGATGGTGTAGACCCTCCTATTGTTTTATTTCCTATGTGGACAATCCCTCAACAAATGTTCTTCTCCACAACCCCAACATTTCAAAGGTTTTCTCTTTGTGTTATCAATCTTACCTGGGGCTTCTCCAAAGGGTTTATTACCGCTCTAAGATGGAAAATTCTATTGACATACACTTATAGTAGGAAGGATCATCTTAGAAATTTTCCCATGGTTCTTAAATCTTGAGGATTTAAACCCCTTCTTCTTGAATCTTGCATTACTTTTTTTCTTCCAGTCCTCATGAGGTTCTGTCTTATTCTTGAATTGCTCATAGAAATACCTTTCCTTCCAGATAATATCTTCTAAGGTATTTGGCTCATCAAATTCAATTCTGTCCCGGAAGGACTGAGGCAGTCCACTAATGAATCATTGCATCTTTACCTTTTCATCCTTTATGTAGGGTACATACCTTATCAACTCAAGAAATTTATTGATCTACTCATATATTGTGAGTTGTCCTAACTTGAGTTCATAGAACTCTTTGGTCTTCCCATAAAAGTATTTCTCTGACAAATACTTCTTCTTGAAGTATTTATCAAATTGTTTCCATGACAAATCCTTCTCATGGATTCCTTTCACATTCCTAAGGTCCTCCCACCAAATGGAGGCCTTTCCATTCAGGTTGAAAATGGCTATTCGATCCTTTAAGTTTTCAGAGTAGTCACGGATTTTGAAGTACTTCTTCAAGCCTAGTAGCCGGACTTTTGCTTTCTTCCCCTTCTTAATTTCTCCATCGAAATTGGTTGGTTTGGCTTTCTTAAATTCTTCAGGGTCATGGATCTTGGAATGTTTCCTCTTCTTTCTTTTCCTCTGGGAATGTGAAATAGTTTTTCTACTAGAAGATTCCTTGGAGTTGTCAGTTTCCTCACCAGAAGATTCTTCCGTTGAGTGTCTCTTGGCTCCATGTTGGGCCTTCCTTGAGGTGCTCCTCCTTGTGTGGACACTTTTAGGACCATGCTTTCGTATCTCAGGTGGACTTTGAGTTTTCTTAGTATGATGTATGTTCATGTGACTGGTTACTGGTCCATGTTCCAACTTCTTTTGTATATGTGATAGGCTTTGCAGTAGGACTATGTTAATTTCAATTTGCTTTTCCCATTCTTTTATCAACCTTTCATTGTCATCCTTGCAACTCTGTAAGTTTTCCAGGAGGCTTCTTATAGTTTCAGCCAAATCTGGAGGGGTTTCCACCGCCCTCCTCTCATCAGATTCTTCCTCTCTATTGTGGGAGTTTTCCCCCAATTCAAGGTGTGTCACCATCTTGGACGCTGTAGTTTTCCCATTGTCTGTTGACTACTTGAGTGCTAATAAAACATTTTCTGTTATTTAATTATCTACTAGTTTATAAACAACACATACAATTTGTAAGGTGAAGTCAACTTCTTTACTTGAAATGCTAACAGTACATAGTTCATATTTTCAAAACATATGACCACAACAAAAGGTTTCATTTCTCTCTTTAGTGGAGGTTTAAATAAGCTTCTTATGAAAGGGGTAAGGTAGGGTATTACCCTAAAATTTCTCTAACAAGATTTTAAGCGACTCGTTCATGAGCGCAAGCAGGCCAAGTGTTGTTGCCCGCTCTAATACCAATTTTCAACACACCCAACCCATTAAAGGAACATTTAAGGGATGGGGCATCAAAATTTCACTTTCTTCCAAACATCTCTAAACCTCTTCTTAATGACACCATCATCTTCTTCTCGTCGGGAGCTTTCCAACGACTATCGCCATGCTAAAAATCGAGCTCTGGATCAAAATTTATGGCCCCTTAAAGTTTTGGGGTCCATATCATATCCACCTCAAGTCAATTCATTTCCATGTGGCTCTTGCCACTTGTCTTCCTACGTGGCGTAGATGTGGCATCCACCACCCACCCCTTCATGTAACACATAAGCTTAGGGAAATTCTGCATTCAACAGTTCGTCGCCAAATGCCCCTTTTTCCTTTTATGTGCCTATCCTATGGAGTCCTGAAATCTTGCAAACCCGAAGGATCTCAAAACCTTGCCACATGGCTCCGGCCTTCGACCCTTTCGGTTTATCTATGATACTACACTCCAAACCTCCAGAGTTCGAAATTCCCAGACTTCTGAAGGGTCCACCCTTACTCGTGGTGGCATATTAAATGTAGAGGTAAGGATAGGTGGGTCCTAGGTACTCCACCTGCTAATAAGCCAAACATATATGTGCCAAGGGGTGACACGCGACAGGGAAGAGGTAACACGTGGTCCTATCAGTGGGTGACACATGTCATGTTCTAATGGGCATATAGGGTCTATGAAAAACACAGATCGAGGTGACACATGGCATGTCAGACGTGGGTCCACATCCCCCTGGGTGACGCAAGCATGCCACATCACTCTGGAATGAAAACCTTCCAACGCCCCTTAGATGTCATGGTCGAGAAGTGTCCACGTAGGTCCATAGATCTATGAACTTCGTTGCTTCACAACTTCGACGTTCAGGGAATACACTGTGTGATTTCCTTGTTACTCCCATACTGGTCAGTGCCGAGTTGACCACAACCTAGGTCCAAGGGTTAGAGGGGATCCTGAGTGATCCTGAGATCAACGGTCCTCATCACTTCGTGAGTTCAACATTTGGGGATTTTACTCGCTTGACACTCCCTTTCTCTCAGAGTGGTCAAATCCGGACTGACCGTGAATTAGATCTAACGGCCAAGAAGGACCCCAAGGGTCCTCAGATCAACTATTCGAATCACTTTGTAACTTTGACGTTTGGGAGTTTGGGCCATGTAGTTTTCATTTTACTCCCGAAGTAGGGCTTGGCCATAGTTCTTTACACTATCCATTCACTAGTAGATCAGACAACAATGAAGGGTCCTGAAGGATCCTTAGATCCATGGCTCACATTAATTCACAACTCCAACGTTTGAGGGTTTTGGTGCTAAGACACCTCCATTCTCCCGAAGTGGTCAATTCCAGACTGACGTCGATGTAGATAAAATAGTCAAGGAAGCTCCCAAATATCCTCAGATCTACGTCTCATGATGCTTCGTGACTGGAAAGTGGGTCAGGGTTTAACGGTAGGATTGATTAAGGGGTAACCACTAGCTATTGGTCAATCTCTCTAGTAACCGTACTAGCAGTTACCGTCGGTTATTTTCAAGGGATGTGAAGTCATACGTCTCGGAGCTATGACTCCCGTAGTTTCGAAGTCAGAACAACT
This sequence comes from Picea glauca, assembly GCA_000966675.3. Lineage (NCBI taxonomy): Eukaryota > Viridiplantae > Streptophyta > Pinopsida > Pinales > Pinaceae > Picea > Picea glauca. Next base: position 112,379 of record JZKD02S1676448.1, on the reverse strand, counting down.
TCGCTCCTTTTAGGCCTAGCGAAGGGTTCCTAGGTCTTGGTCATATGGACCCTCTCACGGGTCTCAGGGCTGCACATCCATATCTTCACCATGATTTAGTTAGGGCCATGGTCATGAGCCCCCAGTCACACTGGCGACTGGTTTGAAGGAAGCGCCTTCCATTCACTGGAATTACATTCTAAAGCAAAGAAAGGTATTTCTCGACCAATACAAGAACTGTAAACTTACTCTTAGACTCGTTTACATACCTGGGTCTCATAGCTCTCCAGATGCTAAGCTGAAGCAAGCATAAAACATTCAAAATCATGGGTTCATAGAAAAACCATAAGCATTCCTACTTTAATCTTACCATACAAATTTTTTCAGTCACATACATTCAACCATTATTTCAATTTTAATATATAGAGCATAAAAATACTTATCAGAAACCCATAATTCGTGAAGAAACTGCTGAAAGGGGTGCCCGTTTCCACCCAACTGTAGGCACAACCACTTCTGAACGAATTTACCACTTGGCACCATCTAGAGAGACCATGATGATTTAAGAGATACACCTTATTCTTGTTCAGTGATAGTCAGGGAAGTAGGTTACTCTTCTCCTCCCACAGGACTTGGAAAAACAATTTTCTCTCTACCAAGCAAAGGGGTTTACAATATTCTCTACAACCTCGTTTATTAACTTGGATTGAAAATGAAGCCAACAACTTATTTTTACTCTGCCCACAAGTTCCTTTTCTTTTCTTTCCTTCCTCAACAAAATTCCATGGGTCCAAATCCCCAGCTCGTGGTTAGGTCAAGAAGTCTTTTAGATGGGTACTTTGCCCATCTCCTCATTAACTCTTGAGGAGGACTTCCCAACTACCATCCTGACTGGTAACTTATTTCTGGGTTAGGGGAATTTTATGGGTCTAATAAATTTAAATCTAGTAAGGTACTCATCTGGTGGGGGTCATCTCAACCATTTGTAGTCCCCCTCACCATCTCTCTCATAGCATCATGGTCTACCTTGGAAAATCCCCCCCTCAACAATTATGCAACACTATCCATTTGATTTAATAACAAAAAATATTTATATATTTACATTACCTTTTATAATAAAAAGGTTCATCAGTTCCAAAGTCCACACATATTCAGTCTGCCCATAGTCTATAGGTATGTTATAGTTATATTTACAATCTAGGGGAAACATGGGTATTACAGTAAACCTGAAACAACGCATACTCTTGACCACCATTGTCAATAGAGGTAGCTAAGGAAAAATGGTATCACCCTGAGAATGTTGGCAATTAAACATGGCAGATCTAACCGAGCTCAAAGTTTTTGAGGCAATACCCGAGATCAAGGATATTTTTATCAAGGGCAAATGGTTTGACTTCATATGTGCCTTTGAAGGACATAACACAGGGGTTTCCATAATCTTTGCACATAAATTTGATGGTTTTCATACTAAGATTGATCCAGATTATTTTTGGAACGAAATGAAAGCAAAGATATTACAATGAGATAGACATAAAAATTGCTAGAAACAGAGAAATACAATAATACATGATTTCTATTAATGAAAGAAATGTACAAAGACTGTAAAAATATAGAGTGCAAGACTCGTTAGAATGGTGGTAGATTTATCTCTGAAAAGAGATGTGATGGCTATGCTCATTCGCAAGAAGATGATTACAATGAGACTCTGAAGGCATTTTTATGATAAACATGAATTCCAAAACCCTAGACATCCAAAAACCTAACCCTAGGAGATGAAGCACCAAAAGTCATGTGGTCCCTATTGGGGTAAGTTAGTACATTAACTTCCGGGGGTCGTAACCTTTGCATACGATCTCCGTTTTAGGCATGTGATAGCCTGTTGGAAAGGTATTTTTGAGAACTACACATTATTCCATAAAAATCTAAATTTGTTTGTAGTTTGAATATAGCAAGACAAGAATACATTGTTTAGATCCTCAAAACGACCCTGGAAGTACATAAAGATGTACTGACACAAAAACTTCCAAAATAAGCTAGTTGGAATAGGTGGGCAACCACCAATATCCACCTAGATGCTGTGTAGGGATTCAAGATATCCCCGTAAGTGCAAAACCCACAATTAAAAAGAAATGTCCCCATTACAGAGAAACATGCTAAACTAAAAACTGTCTAGATGAGCCAGTTGGAATTTGGAATAGGTGGGTGGCCACCAATATCCACCTGGATCAATGGTATCCATTGCATTGAGTGCCCTAGGAAGAGGGAATGGATCTTCGTTGATCAATGTAACTTTTTGGGGCTCAGGCCCAACGCTTCTACCACTTCGTGCGCCCTTCCTTATGTTTTTGGAGGCTTCCATAGTGCAACGCATATTTTTCCTGCGCGCGGTGGATTTGGCACGGGCCCAAGGCAATAATCTTGATCGACCTGGGCTAGCAAGATGAAACAAAAACATTGCATAAGATCGACTGGTGAATAGAATGCATGCATAACCACCATAATTTATAGCGGAGCGGGCGAGAGGTGGAATCATGCCGGGGAACACTAAATTCATGGCGACTGGAGGTTTCAAAGCAGATTGAAGATTTTCTGTAGCGCATTCGTGCGATGAGCGCACTTCGGGGTGTGTAAAGTACAACTGATAAGGGATGTAGATCATACGTGATACAGTCACCGTTATTTTCCATTCATTCAATCCTCATAATGAGTTGATGATGGTCATTGCACTTGCTGACGCGACTTCTATTTAACAACTTGCCTTGACCCTCGGTACATAAAACTTCCTTTTTGGTAGGACCCGACTCCTTGGAAACAAACTAGTATGATTTACACATGTTTTGACTTTGACATCCCTTCTCGACTCCAAGGGCCAACCGACCACTTGCTGACCTCGACCCCTCTGTTGTTCAGTACCTGGCCTCACATGCTTTGACACACAAACCCTAACTCGACTAAGACCGACCCTTACTAAAAAGAGAAATGAAAACTCTAATAGGATCTAATTGGTGTAAAGTATAAAGATCTATAGTTCCTTATACATAGGTGTGTGGTGTGAGTTCTTTTTTTTTTGCATATATCATATCCAAAAAATCTAAAAATATTTTATTTTTTTAGATTTCACTACATGTTTTGTCTTTCGAATCTAGTTTACGTGTGTGGACAAGATTACAAGGAATTTTTTTGTGTGGAAATGGTAACTTCCATAGAACTTGAGGTCTGTGTTCCCAAACTGACATATAGGGATAGGTTTTTCCCTGCATCCACTATTTTCATTATTAATCGTTCGTTTTCTCCTCACTATGCCTGAGGTTTGATCCCATTAGGTTGCGGCATTAGCCATTATGTGTCCAAGTCATAACTTGTTTGGTAGTGTCTACCCTCCATGGGAGCCCTAGTGAGCACCCAAATTGTCATTCAATGCCCATGCTCTGATCTCTCGTAGGCCAGAGAACCCTCCTATAGCCCAACTATGAATTGACGTTGAGACCCATTTTCTTCTCTTCATCTATATTCTGGCCATATCATGAGGGGATTCTCAAATTTACATGGTTCTTTACGGTCTCTTATTCATTTGTTGCTTGTGTCATTTACCTCGTCATTGCGTTGTTGTTTTCACATATTCTGCTCACCACCTCTGCATTATCCTTTGACCATCCACCTCTTGCATTAGTTGGTCTCTGTTTGCATCCATCTACCCATGGAGAGCATATTTTCTAAGAGTGGATCTCACTTGCCAATACCATTTGCATCCCTCTTGCTTAGGTCAATTCCCCGTGCTCAATAAAGCATAGGAGTATGTTTTTCAGGCAATCGTTCTCTCTAGATGAGTACACTTTTATCTCTTCTTTGGACTCGTAAAAGGACACGAAAAAGATATTGTCGAGTACACTTTTATCTCTTTTTCTGGCTCGTTAAAATTGAAAGAAAAAGATACTATCGAGAATACTTTTATCTCTCTTTCGCACTCGTTAAAGCATGAAGGAGACACTAAAATAATTTTTTAAAAAAAGTGGGTTTTTTTACCATTGTTATATTCTCAAAATGGCAGCATGAGTTGAGTTTTCCTTGAACATGGCACCTGCTTGAGTCCAACTAGATTTTAGCTTGCCCAAGAGTCATCCCAGTAATATGAGTCAGAGATACTCCTCTGGCTGGTTACTCTTTTAGTCATCATGGAGAGTGCTTCAGTTCCTCCTATGTTGTTTCACTATATTCGTTCTACTCTTGTGTCTTGTTGCCAAGTCACCACTGTGTTGTGATTTATGTTCAAGGGAAGTTTCAGCTTGAGTGGGCCATCTCTTTTTTTTTTGACTTCTCACATCGACCATCCTTGTTTCAGTTGTACTTGGTGATACTCTCTCTTCACATCATATCTCGGTGTATGTTTCATGTCAATTGATGGGGGATACATTAAGGCCTTCCTTCAATGGATCTATTCATATTGACTTCAACACATTATCTAGGACATGGATCTAGAAACCAAATAGTACTTTGGATCTTACAGTCCTTAGTGGCAGGCCTCCTTAATATTGAATGTGGGTTTACATCATTGACTCTTGATCGATTGATTCTACTTGTGTTCAACATCAGATCCTTTATTCACACTCACTAGATTGTACTAGGTACCTTGGGGTCTATCTTCCTCATGAGTGGCCCCCCTCATGTTTATTAATGATATACATTAATGACCGGTAATCAAATAGTTTCTACCATGCTCGACATCAGCTCATCTATTCGCATGTTGTAGATTCATACCACCGGGGTTAGGACAAAGACCTTGGGATTGGGGCCACATCATTCTTTACAACATCCCCTCCCAAGTTGCGATGGAGTATATCACTCATGTATGAGTACTTTGAAAACTTTGAGGGCACTTTCCTTGGTGCTCGTTGTCTTTTTGATATACATATGTTGTGTCATAGATCTACATTTTATTTGCTCGTGGCTATGATCTTATTGTTGACATAGATCCACATTGTATTTTCTCATGGCTATGATCTTATTGATGATATAGATCCACATTGCATTGACTCGTGGCTATGATCTTATTGATGACATATATCCATCGTGTATTATTTCATGTTCATGATCTTGCATTTAATGTCATGGATCCACAGTGTATTGTTTGGAGGCCATGCTCTGTTACTCTTCAGAGTTTGAGTATGTCTACCTAGGGGATGGTCTATATATGTCTTCATCCTTAGTGTTTGATTGTAGGTCCTCTTTGACCATTGAACCTCTTGGCTCTCTCCTCACACTGCCTCATGGACACCATTTTATTGTAATGTGTTTCGTCCATTCAATCCTCTCCCGACCTCACAGATTAGGGGACATATGTTATAGCCTTATTTTCCACCCTACAGGGCCAAAAGGGAATCTAGCAGAAGATGAAAACCAAGACATGTCTCTAGCTTAGAATTTGGGTCATTTTTTAGGGTCATCGCTTGTCATACATAGGACAACAAGTGACTAGTCGCGGGTGGGTCAACTATAGTACAACCCACGATGACCTCTGAAACCTTCTAGATTCGTGGAGTTTCGAAGAGGGATGAGTTGGTTCTTTGTGGCATGAGCCTTGGAAATCATATCATTCGAGTATCCATTGGTCTTTAGAAGATCTAGAAGCTCTCCCAAGCCTCTTCCAAGGATTTATATAAAGAAGGCAAGTCTTGAGCACAAGGAGGAAGAATCATTTACATAGTTATGTTGTCCATTTGCAGAGGTGCTTATCCATCTAGAACAACCACAATAATATTTCCTAGTTTGTTTAAGAAGCTTAGGAGGAGCAAGGAGCAAGGGGCCAGGGGGAATGCATCTACACTAAAAGGTATGGCATTGATGTATTTCCATTATTCAAATTAATATATCTTTGTTTTCCCCCTAAATATGTTTGTATCTTATTTATAAATGTTCAAATATAGTATCATGTTGCATAGATCAAGACATATCTGGTAGATTTGGATTTCCTAACATTATAAGAGCAAGTAGATCGATATTTTTTTGTCTCCTTGTGCGTAGAAAAAAAGTTGCAAGAGCTGGAGCTAGATATCAGGAGTTGCATCAGCCAGATACGTAAGGACAACCGTCGATTGAAAGGTATGGTCACCACGCTTCTTGGTTAAAAGGAAATGAATCCAATTAGATCTAAGGAGAACCATTAGAAATCTAGCCCTCTATTTGTCTAGGATCAGTAGGCAAATCCTAGGGAGATATTGCCATAGCATTGGTGAGATTTTCTCCATAACAGTGAGATATGCCTTGAGGGAGGTAGGATGATAGATCTGGGGGTGGTCTCATGGTCAAGATATGTATCTATGTGCCATGATTGGGCAGCGTCCTGGTGTTGCAAGACGTAACATAATGTGATTGCATTTTATGGAAATGGCACTAGTGCTTCAAGCAAGATGAAGATGGATTTGTAGAAAGAGAGTTTGGAGGGAAAGTTTGAGGCAGTAGGTTAGGGTTATGGAAATTCGGGTTAGAAAAGGAAGGGTAACATGGGTGGCTATCAATCTTATGCTCCACATCTGTACCACTGATGAAAACCTATGTGAGGATGTTTCTATCAAACAAGGCCACTTCATAGTGAAAAAACAAATAACAAACTATATTTAAACTTAAAAATAAGTACCTCTTCGAAGTCTTGGATGTAGAGTTGGATTTGAAGTTTTGTGAAGACTTAAAAATACTAATGTGCCTTTTTCCCTTGAGATTGGAAAAGCTGCAACCATTAGCACATCAACTCTTCCAAGGACCTAGGAGAATAAAAATGTCTTCAAAGGGCTTGGAAAAAGGCATCCCAAGTGTTAATGCACTAAGAAGAAGTGGGGCTGGCAACATCTATGGCATCAAGTTTAACCTAAGAGAGCCACCATGCTAGGGCCATGTTGTCTAACTTGAATTCTACCAGTTGAAAACTTTGAGCTTTAGTTATGCCAAAGCAAAGTTTGAAGTATGCATTAACACTGCATATCCATGAGCCCAAAAGTTCGACATTGTCTAATTGTTCTACAAAATGTTTTTTTCGCCGGAATCCGACTATATAAATTTGCACAAAATCATTATTTTTTGTTTTTTAAAATTCATCTCTGAATGCATAAATGAATTCGGCATGCTGAAAAATCTCTGGGGCACTTGGATTATACATAAATAATCAGTCAAATCTGCGAATCTAACAACTTCTCGCCGAATTTCGAGCAAATGTAATTTTTATTGAGATATGTAATTTTGAGATAAAGAAATGTTCTCAAAGTTATCAAAGGACTCCTAGCACAAAAATTATGGACCTTCTAACTTAATTCCCCCTTTGATTTGAAAACCCATAAGCACTAATGATAACAAAAGCCTTGATATGAGATGAATGTGAACAAAGTTAAGTACAATGTTATGAACATTTTTTTACCTAGTAAAAAGTAAAGGGGTCAATGGACTTTTGAATTTGCTAGGAGTTATTTTAAAAATGCAATATAAAAAATGATTTTCATATTTTAAGGTAAGATAAGGAATACTCAAATTTGTAGGTAAGATAAGTAATACTCAAATTTGAATTATATGATTTAAAAGAAATATATGATGATGATGATGATGATTAAAGTCCACTAAGACAGAATTGGTATATATATATGCTCTACCTTTTAATTGGTTAAGTGATGTAGACTACGATAGGAGTGTTATTTTTCACATGCTTACTTACAACCTCAACTTGTTGTTTCTCTCAATTGACCTATTGGATGTCAAGTTACATTGGGATGATTATTGTGACCTTTTATTTGACAACGTCTTCTGTGAAATCCCTTGATGGGTCAACAACTTTGTTATCAATCCCATATGAAATTCTCATGATATTCCTAAATGAGTCAGATGGGCCAAACCCCTTACTTCACGGAAGTGTGGCTTTAGAATGATAAGTGCATTAGTGAAAAGGGTCATTGGACCATTTCATTGGGATGGTATTGAATAGTGAGCCTAGTTTTCCAATCCCCGATCTCTAACCTCGATGCCATGATAATGTTAAACCGTTGGTCATTTTTAGCGCTAGGGTTTTTAGTATTTTAGTAAATAGCTTGGTGGATCGATACCCTTCCTCGTACGAGTCATGGACCTACAATTTGCCCAAAATTTTCTTTGCAAACTTGAGTTTCTTCCAAGTTTTTTTTGACAACTAAGGTTGTGCAACATCTCAATGCCTCACCTACAAGAGCTTGACTAGTTTGCACCTACTACAACCATACTACGCCTCTTCACTTAAGGTCTACTTATAACTTCACCTTAACCTACAATTTGTCGAATGCAACTAATTCCTACTCAACCAATTTCATTCAATAGAGTGCACATGTCCAACCATGGCCTTTAAAACATCCCAACAATACTTTAATACTTAGCCAACACGAAACAAAGCAAGAAACAATAACATCCAAAAATCATAAAGAGTCCACAAAACATATCTATAGGAGGCACCCAAAGCATGTGCCTTCAACTTATTATGTGAAGAATGTCATATATATACAACAAGGGAGTTGCAACCTCTTGCTTGAAACTCTATTATAGATGTACAATAAATCTAAGGAAATATAGCCTTCTACCTATTTCCCAACAGACTTGCAGAATCTGACCCTTGAAGCAACTGCAATCCTACCTCCTACAAGTCTTGTATTTTTCTTCTTCTTCTTCTTCTTATCACTCCACCAATGAAATTCTCCCTATTATGCCTAACCCTAAGCTTAGCGTAATCACATAGATCCTTTACACTCTTGGTGAATTATGATGAATGAATGATCAATGCCTAACACATTTGAGGTGTCCACTATTTATACAAGACTTGTATTGCACTTGGAAGCCCCTCCAAGCATCAGTGGACCCAAGTGCCAACATTGCCAACTTTAACTATGCCCAATGGTGCCTCTGCCCCCTTCATGACTTATATATCGATGTCCAACATCCAATCGTTCACCCAATGAGTGCACGAAAGCGTGCCCATGTGTTCCCAAGTGTGCCCAAGTGCATCCAAGTGCACCCAAGTGTGTCTAATGGATGTGTGCTCGACCGATGTGTGCCTAGTGGATGTGCACCCAACAAGTGCATCCCATGACTTTTTTCTATGGATACTTGTGCTTGAAGGAACTTCTATTGTTCCTCAGGACCCCCAAGTGTGGAACGCCTAATTCCTTGAGTCCACATGTAGCCCAAGAACCCAAGTCCATAAAATCCATTCAAATTCTCTATTTCAATTTATTCGTAATGCTTAGTGTTGTGTATGAATGAGGTTTCCTGCAAAAACCTGTTGGAAGATTGGTTGTTGTCATTGATGTCAACCCTAGTCATGGGTTTTGGACCACAAGATTGATGAAGTTATTTGGACATGAAGGAAAATGAACATGAAGATACAACACCC
>JZKD02S1676448.1:75983-89963 GCA_000966675.3 Picea glauca | reverse complement strand
AGTTGGTGCTGAGAATGTAAGCTGAGTCTTGCATATAGAGCTGGTGCTCTTGTAGAGTTGTACTCTATTTAGTTGTTGCTGAAAAACCCCCGGATTGAAGTCCATAATAAAAAGAAAAAATGTGCATACATCTTGTGTTCTTTGTGTTCCTTGTGGAGATGATTTGTTGATGATATCTATTCACATCTAACTGATTATAAATGACAAAAATGAGTAATGATCAAATGTTGAATGTTAACTAAGGAGTTTTGTGTAAGAGGGAAGTTTTGGGAAAAACATCCCCACACTCATTCACCCCCCCCTCTAAGTGTGGTAGGTGTGTACAACACACCCGATCATGGAGACGTCAATGATGCAGAGAATGAAGAATTGGAAATTTAAGAATCTGTAGCAGAGGATCCTGCATAAGAATTATTGCTGAGAGTGGTTGTCAAATTGGGAGCTAGAGAAAAGATAGACATCCCAATGTATGAAGGTAATTTGGATGTCAAAGAATTGCTTAATTGGATACAAGCAATGGAAAATTATTTCAACTATGAATATGTCGATGAGGAGAAAAGGGTGAAACATGTTGTCACCAGGTTAAAAGAACATGCAACATTGTGGTGGGATGAACTGCAGTCTGACAAGAGAAGCAAGGGAAAACAAAAGATTAATATCCGAGATCGAATGGTAGCCAAGCTAAAGGCTAAATTCATACCCAAGGACTACCAGATAAATCTATTCAGGAGATTGTAGAACCTAATAAAGAAAGGAATGACTGTGAAGGAGTACACATAGGAATTCTATAGGCTGAACATTAGGGCTGGACAAAAGAGAGAGAGATGAGGAAATTTTTTCCAGATACATCAATGGCCTGAGATATGAAATGCAGGATGAGATCAACATGATGACATTAAGGACTGTGGAGGATTCTCATCAAATTGGGCTGAAAGCAGAGGAGAAGTTGGATAGAAAGAAGACTCAGTAGAGCAGAGGTAGAAGTTTGAACAAAGGCAAGCGAATTTCCCATGACAAGGAACAAAAACCCAAAGGCGAGGCGGAGAAACCACACAGTCACTCTGAAAGAGGAGGAAGTTCCCGAGGAAGAGAGAGTGGTATTAGAAACTCTTTTCCTAAAGGAAGAAGAGGAGAAGTAAAGTGTTATGCCTATGGAAAGACATGACACATGTCTTGGGAATGTCCCGAGAGAAAGAAAGAATGAGGCGAAGCTCACATTTCAGAATCGCAGAAGTAAGATGTTGAAGCAGAAGGTGCAGAAGATGGGAGATCTTTGATGATGAAGAAGGTTCTCTTAAACCAGAGCCAGAGGTTGAAAAACCATTGCAGAGGAAAATTTTTTTTAGGACAACTTGCAAGACTAAAGACAATCATGCAAGGTTATCATTGACAGCGGGAGAATTGATAACTTAGTATCTACAGAGATGGTGAAGAAATTGTAGCTGGAGACGACTACACATATGACGTTGTATAAAGTCTCATGGTTGCAGAAAGGTCATCAGGTAACAGTAACTAAACAATGCCTTGTTGAATTTAAAATAGGAGGATATAGGGATGAGATTCTGTGTGATGTGATTCCCATGGATGCATGTCATGTTTTTTTGGGAAGACCATGGTAGTATGACAGGAATGTCATTCATGATGGGAGAAATAATACTTATACCTTGGAGAAGAATGGTAGGACACATATTTTGCTTCCCATTGAGGATAAGAAAGTGAAGGAAGAAGCCATCACTAGCATACTTCTCATGAGTGGGAAGGAATTACCGAGTGAAGTTAAGAAGGAACAAGAGATGCAGTTTGTTGTAGTAAGGAAGATGAAAGTTATCCTTACAAGTAATTCTATGGAGAATATGCCTGAGGAAATTCAAGAGTTGTTGGAAAATTTTGCTGATATAGTTGTGGATGAGTTGCCAAGCTCATTGCCACCTATCAAAAGTATTAGCCATCACATTAAATTGATACCAGGAGCAAGCCTACCAAAAAAGTAGCGCACAGATTGACACCTCAAGAGAATGAGGAGGTAAAAAGATAGGTTCAAGATTTGTTAGACAAAGGTTTGGTCAGGGAAAGCTTGAGTCCATGTGTAGTACCAACTGTGTTGAGTCTGAAGAAGGATGGAGGATGGAGAATGTGTACAAACTCAAGGGCCACAAACAAGATCACCATTAGGTACAGATTTCCATTGCCAAGGATGGACGACTTGATGGATTGTTTAAGTGGATTGAACTATTTTTCAAGGATATATTTGAAAAGTGGATATCACCAGATAAGGATGAGAGAAGGTGATGAGTGGAAGACAACCTTCAAGACAAATGAGGGATTGTATGAATGGCTTGTTATTCTATTTGGCTCAACCAATGCCCCGAGTACTTTTATGAGCTTGATGAATGAAGTGTTGAAAGATTTTATTGGTAAGTTTGTGATCGTATATCTGGATGATATACTGGTCTTTAGTACAACTGAAAAAGAGCATATGAGGCACTTAACATTAGTGATGAGGAGGTTGCAGCGGGAAAAACTACTTGTAAATTTAAAGAAATCCTCTTTCATGAAGACATAACTCATTTATTTGGGTTTTTTGATATCTTTGAATGAATTGAAGATGGATTCCGAAAAGGTGAAAGCAATCAAATAATGGTCCTCACCAAGGAGTATATTTGAGGTGAGAAGCTTCCATGGATTAGCAAGTTTCTATCGGAAGTTCATCATAAATTTCAGTGAGATCGGTGCACAAATGATGGATACAGTGAAGAAAACACACAAGTCTTTCAAATGGACATAAGAGGCTGAGGATAGCTTCAATATATTGAAGGAGAATATAACAGAACAATCGATTCTGGTCTTGCCAGATTCCAGGACGACATTTCAAGTGAGGTGTGATGTGAGTGGAGTTGCAATTGGAGCGGTCTCAAGCTAAGATAATAGGCATGTTGCATATTTCAGTGAGAAGTTGAATGATACTAAGAGAAAATACTCCACCTATGATAAAGAGTTTTATGCCATAATTCAAGCCTTGAAGAAATGGAGGCACTATCTCGTTCCAAAAGAGTTTGTTTTGTGTAGAGATAATCAGGATTTACAATTCATAACCAGACAAGAGAAGTTAAACAAGAGACATGCCAAATGGATAGAGTTTATGCAAAATTTCACTTATGTCATTAAACATATTTCTAGTAATGCTAACAAGGTTGTTGATGCATTGAGAAAGACATGTCTAATTCTGCAGGAATTTCAAGTGAAAACCTTAGGGTTTAAACACCTTAAGGAAATGTATCATGATGATACGGATTTCAAGGAGGCATATGAATCATGTGCGAATCCTGTGCACAGAGACAAAAGCCAGTGGGCCAAATATCTGATTTAGGAAGGGTTTTTGTTCAAAGGGTGCCATTTTTTCATACCAAAGTGTTCGATGAGGGAGAATATGTTGAAGTAAAAACATAGTGGAGGTCTAACCGAACATTTCGACCATGAAAAAACATTTGCACAGTTGAACGGTTCGTACTATTGGCCAGGTATGAGGGTAGATGTGAAGAAGTTTGTGAACATATGTAAAATTTTCTAGTATGCAAAGGGAAAGAGACAGAATACTGGGTTGTATCAACCATTGCCTATTCCAGAGAGGCCTTGGGATGCAATAAGCATGGATATTGTATTGGGATTGCCAAGGACACAAAGAGGAAGTGATTCCATATTTGTGGTAGTTTACAGGTTCTCAAAGATGGAACACTTTATCCCATGCCAAAAGACCAGTGATTCAACACATGTTGCTAACTTGTTTTTCAAAGAAGTTGTGAGACTTCATGGATTTCCCAGGAGTATTGTTTCAAATAGGGATACCGAATTTGTTGGTCATTTCTGGAGAACATTGTGGAAGAAGATGGGAACATAACTATCCTATAGTTCTACATATCACCCTCAAACGGATGGATAGACTAAAGTGGTGAACCATAGTTTAGGATATTTGCTGAGAAGTTTGGTCACTGAACATCATAGTTAGTCGGATCAGATTCTAGCACAAGCAAAGATTGCATACAATGACTTAGTGAACATAAGTACTAGAAAGATTCCATTTCAGGTAGTTTATGGAATGAATCCAAGGGGTTTGTCAAAGTTAAGAGATCTGTAGCAGAGTGAATTTAGAAGCACTGGAGCTGAAGACTTCATTACAGAAATGTAGGATCTTCATATTCAGATAAAAGAGCAGTTGCAGAGAAGCAACAATGAATATAAACGTAGAGATGAACAAAATAAGAGGAAACTTAAATTTGAATTCGAGGATCAAGTTCTATCACATCTTAGGAAGGAGAGGTTTCCAAGAGGAACATATAACAAACTAAAGTTGAAGAAGATAGGACCATGCAAAATCCTAAGAAAATTTGGTGAGAATGCTTATGAGATAGAGATGCGAGAAGATGTGGGTATATCACCCATATTCAGCATTGCAGACCTGTATCCTTACAAGGAAGAAGGAACCGAAGGACCTGAAGATCATAAGGAGATCCAGTGGAAAAAGCAGATGTCTGCATTAGAGAAGCCGTAGATGGAGTAGATCGTAGATCGACGAATTGGTAAGAAGATCAGAAGGAAAACATATGTTTGAGTATTTGGTAAAGTGGAAAGGATGCCCAATAGAAGATTCCAGTTGGGTAAGTGAAGCGAATATCTAGAAGAATGGAAGGTTAGTGTAGGAGCTCATGGATAGGATTCCATGAATTTTTCATCCAGAGGAGTATGATGCAGGAGCATCATCAATAAAGCACGAGTCTAGGAAAACTAAGCACCAACACACATTTTGAAGTGAATTTTAAAGTTCAAAGTGGAATATCGTGTAAACCTTTTGAAAGGATTGTAATTAAAGAACCTCTTTAATGTTTTGGAGTTGGATGATTTCACGAGGACATTGGAGAATGTATTTTCTTTTAATGAAACTGAGTGCAGTACAGATTCGATGTGTTCGATCTTATCTATCTGTCACAAATATTTATTGTAATAAATTCTAGTAGTTGAGAGCTTTTGTTTCGATATGATATCTCTAGAGTAGTTGGAGGGAAAATTCGAAGAGCCCATCTTGTATAAAGCTTCGTAATTTTGCCAAGAAGAGGTTATTGAAATTATTGTTGTAGCTGCTGAAATTATTGTTGTAGTTGTTGAAGTTATCGTTGTAGCTGCTGAATATATTGTATAGAAGTTGTTGAATCTTATAAGAGCATGTGGACACATGTATATTTCAGTTGAATGAATATAACAGAGGATCATTTCCCCAAATGAATGGTGTTGTTGTGTCTATCTGAATGAATGAATGGTAGACTTTTTGTTTACTTGAAATTCTCTGTTAGTTCTTGTTCTTTTGTTTATGAATGCATTGACATGGTTGAATGTATGAATATGTGAATATTTAGATAAGTTTCAATTGTTTCTCTTCTATGAGCAAGTGAAAGCGTGCATAGGGTCCACAAGGTGTGCGTTGACAGAGTATGTTTTGACTCATGAGCTCAGAAGAGATAACATGAACCTTGTATGTGCAAGGAGTGCATAACATCCGTAAGGTGTGCGTGACAGAGTCCATTTTGACTCAGAAAGTTCTAGAGAGATAACTTGAAGGAAGTTCTTCCACAAAGAGTGCATGACATAGTATTCTGACTCAAAATATCAGGAGGAATGACAGAGGTTGTCCACAAAGAAGCTAAGTTGTGGAGGAGTATCTGTTGTAGGTTGTGCACAGGTTGAAATTTGACTAGGCGTTGAAGAGAACATTCTAAGGAGACAAAAGTTAGAGAGGAATAAGTTCAGGAGGGAGAGTGGCAAGAAATATTCAAAGGTAGGAGTCCTTTAAGGTTTCCCAAGATTAACAGACAAGATCCATCCAGGAAGAATTGGGATCATTCCAGATCGTCAGATCTAGGAAAAGTTGCACAAAGAATTGACCATGAGCTATTTCGACATTTCGAAGTTCAGAGCATTTCAAAGTGTTGAGAAGAGAGATCGCCGAAGTCGTGAAGTCGTGAGGAAAATCTTAACCATTGGATGTGAGGAGACACATGGTAGAGAATTAGAGAATCTAGGAGTTAGAGGCCAGGAGGAGTGGTGCTTGGGGTAAGTGAAATTTCATGAAGTTGCAAAACCCGAAGTACAACTGGACCATCAGATCCGGGGAGACACGTAGCAAAGATCCACGAATTCAAGGAAAAGTGATTCTGAAGGAACCAAAAGACGGAGGCAACAAAAGTTACAAATCTGAAGTTGTGAAAAGGTTGGCTTGAGGTCACAACCCATGGTCGCATTAAGGGAAGACTCTAGAGCGAGACTAGTACTCACAGATTGTTGTTTCCAAGCACTAGAGAGAGGATTTGCAAGTAGTCCAAACTTGCATGTGACATCAAGGGGACCTGTATGTGTGTGTATTGATTTTTAAGGGTTTTTCGAAGGCCCTAAGAGCTAATTTGGCTTAGGAGATAGAAGATCCAAGATCGGGAGGTTGCAAAATATCCAGGAGGGAAGGGGGGTTGCGTCAGGATCTTATGTTGGTTATTCCAAATTCATTTCTTATGCTCCTCGTGACATTGTGAAGGACATTCTTTCCCAACAAGACTACATTGTAACATGTGGTGAGTGGGTTTCCAATATCCAAGAATATTACTTAGAAATTAGACCCACCAAATTTATAAAGGGCCAAGGTCTCGCACAATTACTTGTCGAAGGGAACGAGAAATATTTGGGTATAAATTTTATTACTAACGTGTTGTATAACTTGGAAAAAAATGAATGGTATTAATACAATATATCTTACCTAAAAAATCTAAACTACCCATAACACCTTGTTGATCATCAGAGAAGAGCCTTGAGGCTCAAAGTGGAAAACTATTGCATTATCCAAGGTGGTCTAGGTTGGAGGAACCCTGATGGATTTGTTCTTATGTGTGTTGACAATAATGAGGCTAAAGGGTTGATGAAATATTTGCATAAGGGTTTTTGTGGAGGACATCATGTTGCTCAGACTACAACTCATAATATTTTAAGGGAAATATATTATTTGCCTACCATCTTCCATGATGTCCATATATATGTAAAATCATGCCAACAATGTCATATTTTTTCCAAGAAACAACACTTAGAGGCATTACCCCTACAACCAGTTTTGGTGGAGGCACCTTTCTAATAGTGAGTTATTGATTTCATCAGTGAATTCAAGGAAAATTCAAGCAATGGGTTCAGATGGGTGCTTACTACCACCGATTATTTTAATAGATGGGTCGAAGAGATTCCCACCAAGAGAGAAACCAAAAACATAGTGAGAGAATTCATTGAGGAAAGTATCATCACCATATTTGGTGTTCTACCTAAGATCACTGCCAATAATGCCAAGGCGTTTAGTTCTACGGGCTTATATTCATTTTGTTTCAAATATGGCATAGTCTTTTCCTATTCATCCAACTACTATCCTTAGGGGAATGGTCTTGCAAAATCAAGTAACAAAAACATTATTGGGCATAATCAAGAAAATATTTAGTGACAATAAAAAATGTTGGGATAGTAAGATCAAGTATGCTCTCTTAGTTGATAAGATTACAAAGAAGCAATCCACCAAATGGATCCCCTTTAAATTGGTATATGGAATGAATGCAACCTTACCTATCCACTTGAAACTCCCAATATACCAGCTCCTTGATAATTTTTCAGATGAGAAATAAGTTTATCAAGCAAGAATTAACCCATTGATTGAATTGGATTTGAACAAAAGAAATGATTTTGATCAACTTGCAAGAAGTCAAAACAGAGTCAATAAGTAGTTGGATAATAATACTAGTGTAACACCCTGTTTCTCCCAACTTGTAATTAATCATAAAATAGGATTACCATGCTGCGACATGGGAACAGTGTAAATGTATTATTATTTGAGTTGCCAATAACTGACTGTGGGGGTGAAGCCTTGAAAGTATTGACCATGATATCACTAGAGGAAGAATGTGAAAACTATATGAGAGGGTTCATTATACCAAATAACCCCAAATTTCCCTTGATGAGGATGACAAACCTCCTTCGGATCCCAAGGAGAGAAATTAGTTAATGAAGAAAGGACCAATGGTTGAATTATCAACCACCCCCATGAATGGAAGCATGGTCGAGCTGCCGAATGTCGGCCCGAAGTACCACAGAGACCTGCAGAACCGAGCTTCCTTCTGACAGAAGGAACATGATAGGTCGTGAACCTTCCAAAAAGAAGGAAGGTAAGATAGATACACATGGACAACTAGAGAAGAGAAACAAGATGAGAGCATAAGCTCATAAGGGAGATGCGTGGAGCTCTCTAGGGGATAATGAATAGAAGGCCATGAGATTGATGCTGAGTGAGCATCTGATAAACCTCGTCAAGGCCATAACAAAGAGAAATCTCTGAAATTTGTAGAGAATAGAACCCGAGAAAAAGCTGAACAAAGAAAGAATAGTTGAGAATTGCGAGAGTTCCCTGGTGATATCATGGCTTGGAACGGGGGTGGAAAGAGTGCTAAGAATAAATTCCTCTGAGCCTATGGTAGGGTGGAAGGACGAACACCCATAGTCAGTTACTTGGCTACCACTTGTAATAGATAAGTAATCACATATATTATGTATTTAAGTGGTACTGTGAGTTAAAGTTGGATATCCTATGAATGTTGTAGGGATGGTTATGTTTGCTTAAATATTTATAGTGTATTTCCTTATTTTGTATACGTGTAAATGTGAAATTAGGCAAGTAGGAAATCATATGGATAGGACATGTTTTATACTCATAAATTTTTGCATCTTATGGTGGCTTAATCTAGAGTCACGAACTGTATGTCTGTCGACCTTGGACACAGTTTCATGAACGCATGTCAAGCCTCCTAATCGTTATAATTCCCTTGAAGGACAGATTTTGTTATGATCATGAGAGGTAGTGTAGATATGGACAGACTCTCTATGAGGCAAGTAGAAACTGAGAACCACTTAAGTTCTAGACTTGATGAATGAGCGCAAGGGGTACGCATAAATTCTTATAAGTGTTAAGTCCAGTAGAAAGAGTGTAATGCTCTTAGGTCCTTCATAACTGATGAAGCTTAGAAGGATAGTGAGATTCAAGTATCGGAAGGGAATATCCTTTCGATTGGAAGATGAATGAACGAGATTCGTTCGGAAGGATCCAAGGACTTTCATGATCGCTAGATTTGAAGAAGGAGTGCAGACGTTAACACCTCATATTCTCTGAAATCCGAAACCCAAAGTCGCCATGCGATATGAACCGTAGATCCAAGGATCTATCGAGACCCTCCTTGACCATTGGATTGGTGAGATCAGAGTCTGCACATTGGGAGAATCACACATTGGCGCAACTAAACATATGAAACCCGAAGTTGCGATGTGATTTGGACCATTGGATCAAGGAAGGTCATGGACCATTGATCTGATGTGAGTAGATTAACACAAGGAGTATGTGGGAACTCAATATCCCTTAAGAACCAAGCTCAGAAGAGATAAGCACTTCTTTGAAGCGCAGATGAGGTCCAACAGGCAAACTTGTTTCAAGTTTGTAAGCTTCGGAGGGAAAGCGGAAGTCAAGACCCATATATCATGGCTCACAAGAGGTATATCGAAGGTCAAGGCCTTCAAAATGTCTAAAATATTCCAAGTCAAGGAAGAAAGTGAAAGCTCATGAGGAGGAGCGACAATGGTCATTGGATCGAGCACTGTGAAAGATCTGGGCCATTGAAATTCATGTCCAGACAATTAGAAGAGCACATAGGAGGAGATCAGATCTGGGCCATCATATCTGAGTGCGAGGACCAACAACCATTGGATCCAAGAAAGGTGCACGAGGGTTAAACCATTTGAAAGTATATAGGAGAGTGGACTTTGCCAAGTCCCGAAGTTCCAAAATCATTATAATCGTCCATCGTTAAGGCTGATAGATGGAAGTAGATACAAGAGTTCAAGAACTCAGACATCGAAAGAACTGGGGGAGAGTAATCTAAACTTCACAAAGGGTGAGGTGTGAGATGACTCTGAGCCGTTGGATTCATAGGACACATGGCAGAGATCCATGTACTTCAGAGGAATAACCTGCGGAGAAGTCAAGAGGTGAATACCCGAGGATATGGGAGCTGCAAGAATCCTAGCCGTCCATCGGGATAGGACGCATGGTGGGAGATCAGTGTTTTGATGACTCACAAATCGAGAAAGTCAAAGGCAGAATCATGAGAACTCGCGAGATCCAAACTCATGAATTGATCTAGACCATAGGATCATGAAATACCGTGGATCATTGATCTGACTCAATCGGAAGATCAGGGATCGAAAGAGTCAGGGTGGACTCACATCCAAATACCCGACATGTGAACTCGTGATTTTATCGCAGTCGTTTATCGAAGGGAGATGTGGACCATATATTGGGTCTTGGAGGGAGTTCACATATCAGACTTTAGAGAGGAGAAATGAACTTCCCTCAGGAGACACAAAACACGAAGTCCCGAAGAGCTTGGTAGTTGGGCCGTAAGTTATCGCCCAACGTATCAATCAAAGGATCCTAGCGGGAGGAGCTAGCGCCTAGAGGATTCTCTGATCAGGAAATTGGAAATTAGGAGTATCAGATTTGGCCCATAGAAAAACACTCGAGGTCCAAGGTCGCGAAGAGCCTTTTGGATAGGCGCATGGTCATAACCGATGGTCATGTGGAGGAAGCTTGCACCTGGTGTTAGGTCACACAAGTGAAGTCTCGCAAAGACCCGTGGATCAATTTCTTAGAGATTCTAGTAGGGAATCAAAGAGCTACTTTAGCTCGAAAATTTTGAAGGCCCATTGACCAGGATTAGAGACCATGGATGGAGGGTTCGACTAATTGAGGAAAAATATTTTTTTTATTTATGCCCCATCGTGGGTGTGTTAGAAATTGGTATCAAAGCATGGTTACAACACTTGGCCTGCTTGGGCTCATCCGAGAGTTGCATAAAGAGGTACTGTTATATGCATTTACTCCTTAAGGAAAAAGGACTGTAGATTGAACCTGTGATTTTGGGAATTCTTGTTGAATTTCAGCAGAAGAATTTATTTAACCCTTGTCAAGTGATGCTACTCTTACCTAAGTAGGGATATGCTAATTAACATTGATAATAATACTTGAATGTGGATAGCTGAAGGTGGTAAGGTTTTGTCAAGGGTAGCTGAACCCTGAAAGGCGGATGACCTGACGTTCGTGACACTGCCTCTAAGCATGGGCAATTGGAACCTTAGGAACTGATGATGGCTGGTTATATAATGGTTAATACCTTTGTGGGCTTAAAGGAATCTAATAGAATCAGGTAGGATCCTTGGCAATATAGTTATTGCTTTGTATTAATCTCATAGTATATAACTCCTCATGACCATAGGAAAGGTGAGATGAGTAAAGTCCTATAGAAGTTGAGGCAAGAAACTTTTCTTGCCAGCTTCTATAGTATAAAAGGGAGAGTGACCTTGGTTGGTCATTACTATAAAGAGAAGGAAACACGAAAATGAGTTATAACTATGAGATTAGTCATGTAAGCGACTGTAATCTCTAACTAAAGAATAACAATGATAAAACTAAGCTAGTATGATGAATACTTAGTTGTGTGTGTATGCTTGAGTGCATGGATCTAATGCATTGAGAAGCTTCTTGATACAAAGCATGATATTAATACTGGTTAGATACGAATGATATCAAATGTGCGAGTGATGCACATGTATGATGTAAGAGTATAGGTATACTAAAGGCCCAATATGGTTGCCCTGATGAGTGAAATGTGAGGCAAGCTTAACACTTGCCAAGATTGAATGACTAGTAGAAGAATACCATGGTTGCATAGTTGACTCCATTCTGAAGAGTCATGAAAGTTATGTTTTGAATGATAACTTAAGGGGAATGTGTTCCATTCCCTCAATAAAGATTAGTGTAAATAGAAGAAAGAGTGGACGAGCAAGGATGCTCCGATGTCATAAAAAGAGGCAATTGATTATGCCTTGAAGGTCACATGAGAACGATTGTAAAAAATCACGAGTTGATTGATTTTAAAGTAGATATGTATGTCGGTTATGAATTATACCTATGGAAATTACACACAGGCTGATGATTATGAATATGTTCAGAGAGTTCTTTCGGATCCATCGCATAGGTTTTATGTTTTTCGACGTTTCGGACCTATGCGATGGATCCGAAAGAACTCTCTGAACATAACAATGATCGCAAAAGTCTTAGAACAGTAATGATTATGAATATGGTTAAGTACATCATGGAAGTAAGTTAACAAACCAAAATATGTATGGATACATAATTTGGGTACCTGACCAAGACACACACTTATATTTATTAAGGAATATTTGGTAAACAACTAAAGCTAACTCAAGGCTGAGTCCATCATAGGTAGTGGTGGACATGCAATAAATAAGTTATGAATTTGGATGTTATGATACATGCATTTTAATTGATATTACAACTAATGATGCATGTTGCGTATAGAAATGAATTGGAATTGTTGAGGAAGACAGTTACCAATGATGGGCAACCTCAAGTAGAGGATGACCATGGGAAGGTTGTGGTCGAAAGATTGTTGAAAGGACTATAAGAATCCCCCTAAAAGAACTGTTGATGAGGCAAAAGTTAGAAAGAGGGTGCTATCAACGAAGAACAGGTATGAAAAGATTGGGTAAAAATCCTTTATGAAATATTTTATTGTCTAATGTTATGCACAGAATTTTAAAAGGGTAGTTGTATGCCATGGATACCCAAGTAGGGTATGATTTAGAAAGGAGAACCTGAGTGATGGAGGTGTGAACCTATGACAGTGAAGACTAATTGTATGATGTAATGAAATTTGAATCAAATGATCTCTGTTGACAAAAAAAGGGTAAAAAACCTTTACTAAGAAATCATAGAAATCATTTTGATCAACTATAGATTGAGATCATGAAGATCGCGAAAGAAAACCCTGACAAATTAGGTTAGTCGAGAACCTGACAGAGGATATCAATGCGAGCCGTTCATCATAAGGAAACTGATCTCAGTTGTTAGATCAATTTCAAGATCCACTAGATTTAATGGATCAAACACCAATCATTCGATAAGATCGACGACCCGCATCTATTGCGGAGATCGAAAGGAGAACTAAACTGTGGACTAGTTGAGGATCTGCAATCCTTTGCAACCATTGGATATGGGGGAAGATGGATCTTCACTGTCAATTTGCGAACAAGGGGTTTAGCCAGTATTGTAGCACCCAAACACGGGAGTTGAAAAGGTAGCACTTGAAAAGAATAGAGCTGAGGTCACAACTCTTGATCGCATGGAAAGAAAAATGGAGTCCTCTAGGCTAGTCAAGGAAGGTAGAGTTTATCACTCTACATTAGACTGTGGTAGTGGGGACTAACTCTATGGGAATAAAGGCTCTCATCATTAGCACGTTGCATGGAATGCATGTTGCATAAGAGGGAAGACAATGTAATTTTCAGTAAGGAAGGAGGACCTTCCAATGTTTTACTTACATTATGTAAGCGTGGAAGGAAAAATAATTGGGTGGCCATGAGTGTTGGTACCCTGGTTATTAATGAAGGAAGAATGATTAAAGGCATTCATGTGAAACTTTTGAGTTTCATGTGTATTGATTTAGGATCATTATCAGCCTATAGCAGGAAGCATGGTGCTGTTGTAAGAGTGAATGAAAATGAATAAGCCATGTGGTGAAGAGGTTGGTTAAATTCCAACACACCATGGCCAAGAACCAGTCATAAAGTGTGACAAACTTGAAATCAATGCAAGAGTGCATTGGGTATGAATGTGGCCATGAATACTGGCACATTTGTTAAATCCTTTAAAATGTTGAATTACGTTTTGAAAAGTTTGGTATGTTGAAATGAGGCATAGGAAAGGAATGGGATTCCCTTTTCATGTTTATACAGATGTGATGAACTGTTAGTATGCATGGTTTTGAATATATATATATATATATATAT
>JZKD02S1676448.1:64446-75933 GCA_000966675.3 Picea glauca | reverse complement strand
TTTGATTGTTGGTATTCACAACTCTAAAATTGTTTGTGACGACGTTATAAAGATATAACAAAATATATGTGCATGGGAAACTAACAATTTGTTTGGCTGATTGAAGTTGAAAGTGAAGGAAGTAAAGGGGTCTTGGACATGGCAACGTTGTGAGACCATAAGGAAGACCAATTACCTGCTGAGTCAAAACTCTATGGGAAGGAAAGTCCCATAATTATGAATCTGGTTCCTGTGCAGAACAAATATGAAAACAAAATGTGGAATTTGGAAAATCTATGGGTGACAGATTTACAAGAAAATTTTGAATTTAAAATTATAATGATGTCTCATGAATTTCTGTATACCTGTGATACAGGTGAGAAGGAGAGTAACCTTCATCCCTAAATTTCATTGAGCCGGAAGAAAAGATCTGTCCAGAAAGGACAGATGATAAAAAAAAAAATGGCTACTGCTGAGACATGAGAACCCCGTGGTAAGCCATGATCGCCTAGAATATATTGTGTTCATATAACACAAGCCGGAGGGATGCCTCAACAAAGCAAGTTTGAGGGACACCTCAAATGTAAGTCTCGATAAAGTCTATGGAATTCTTCCTGTGCGAGAAAACCTTGGCAAGGCAAGATGGATCACCTGAGGAACTGTATAACAGTGAAGGGAATGCCTGATCCTAGGCCTGGAGGGTGAGTGACCGCAAGGAAGAGGAGAACTTTATAGTTCTTGTAAACTAATGGGATCATACACACAATGGGTATGACAAGGAAAAACAATGAGCCTGGATAACAAGACAACCATGTGTATACAAACCCACAAGATGCACTGATAATTATTGTGTTAAAATTAGAAAATTGTTCATAGAAATTTTTATACAATGTTATCACATGAGACTATGATTAATGCGCTTGTTGTCCCTGAATTTCTGAAAGAAGGTGACAAATATTAAGGGTTTGAAAAAGGACCTGATCGAGAAAGAAGGATCAAGATTTATGAAAAAGTCATGACAAGTGTTTTTGAGAAAGAACACCGAGGACAATGTTCCTTTAAGGGGGAGGGAATTGTAACACTCTGTTTCCCCCAGCTTGTAATTAATCATAAAATAGGATTACCATGCTGTGGCATGGGAAAAATGTAAATGTATTATTGTTTGAGTTGCCAATAATTGATTGTGGGGGTGAAGCCTTGAAAGTACTGGCCATGATATCACTAGAGGAAGAATGCGAAAACTATACAAGAGGGTTCATTATACCAAATAACCCCAAATTTCCCTTGATGGGGATGACAAACCTCCTTCGGATCCCAAGGAGAGAAACCAGTTAATGAAGAAAGGACCAGTGGTTGAATTATCAACCACCCCTATGAATGGAAGCATGGTCGAGCTACCAAATGTTAGCTCAAAATACCAAAGAGACCTGCAAACTTGAGCTTCCTTCTGACATAAGG
The DNA here is from genome assembly GCA_000966675.3 of Picea glauca. Classification (NCBI taxonomy): domain Eukaryota; kingdom Viridiplantae; phylum Streptophyta; class Pinopsida; order Pinales; family Pinaceae; genus Picea; species Picea glauca. The sequence continues at coordinate 74,496 of JZKD02S1676448.1, read as the reverse complement.
AACGTCATAGGTTGGTAACCTTCCAAAAAGAAGGAAGGTAAGATAGATACACATGAACAACCAGAGAAGAGACACCAGACGAGAGTGCAATCTCATAAGGGAGATGCATGAAGCTCTCCAGGGGATAATGAATAGAAGGCCGTGAGCTTGATGCTGAGTGAGCATATGATAAACCTCGTTGAGGCCATAATAGAGAGAAATATCTAAACGTTGTAGAGAACAGAACCCGAGCATAAGTTGAACAGAGAAAGAATCCTTGAGAACTGCGAGAGTTCCCTGGTGATATCATGGCTTGGCACGAGGGTGTCTAGAGTGCTAAGAATGAATGCCTCTGAGCCTATGGTAGGGTGGAAGGACGAACACCCACAGTCAGTTAGTTGGCTACCACATGTAATAGATAAGTAATCACATATCTTGTGTATTTAAGTGGTACTGTGAGTTAAAGTTGGATATCCTATGAATGTTGCAGGGATGGTTATGTTTGCTTAATGATTTATACTGTATTTCCTTATTTTGTATCTACCTGAATGTGAAATTAGGCAAGTAGGAAATCATATGGATAGGACATGTTTTATACTCGTAAATTCTTGTGTCCTGTGGTGGCTTAAGCTAGAGTCACGAACTGTATGTCTCTTGACCTTGGACATAGTTTCATGAATGCATGTCGACCCTCCTAATCATTCATAGTCCCTTGAAGGACAAAGTCTGTCACACTTAGGAGAGGTAGTGCAGGTATGCACAGTCTCTCTGCGAGGCAAGCATGAACTGAGAATCACTTAAGTTCTAGACTTGATGAATGAGCGCAAGGGGTACGCAAAAATTCTTCTAAATGTTAAGTCTAGTAGAAAGAGCGTAATGCTCTTAGGTCCTTCATAACTGACGAAGCTCAGGAAGGATAGTGAGATTCAAGTATCGAAAGGGATATCCTTTCAATAAGAAGATGAACGAATAAGATCCATTCGAGAGGATCCAAGGACTGTCACGATCATTATATTTGAAGAAGGAGCATAGATGTTAATGCCTCAAATTCTGTGAAATATGAAACCCAAATTCATGATGCGATCTAGACCGTAGATCCAAGGATCTATCGAGATCCTCCTTTATGGTGAGATCAGAGTCTGTACATTGGGAGAATCGCACGTTGATGCGAATAAACCTTTGAAACCCGATTCTACGATGTGATCTGGACCGTTGGTTCAATGAAGGTCGTGGATTGTCGATATGATGCGAGCAGATTAATGCAAGGAGTATGGGAACTAATGATTTTTACAAGCCCTTATTTTCCATTAATTTATTAGAATGTTTCCTCGTTGAAGCTAAGGTGAGACTTCTACTTAAGCATGAAAATAATTTCCCATCTTAACTCTACCTTGGTCACATGGTGCTTCCCCAAGTTGAAGATGATGTGTGGGAATTCTACCTAAGCATGAAAAACATTGTCCACACATGCTCTACCTTGGTTGTCTTTTTGATTAATTATTCATCTTATGAGTCCCTTAGTTTTTTGCAAGAAACATTTCATTGTTCTTGGGATCCTTGGGCAAGCATCTGGAAGGTTTATGATTGGATTTTATAGTTTTCTATCTGCAAGCCTCTGGGCCTTCAATGCCTTCTTTCCATGAGATGAGGTACAAGCCCTTCTTGGGTCAAGGGACATGGAGGGGAAGAAGTGATGTAAAATGGTAAGGATGGACTGGGACGATACAATTATGCTTTGAGGAGACCCTTGGTTGCAACCTTTTCCCTAAGGGTGGCCACTTACTAGGGAACCATGACACCCACCAAGGTGAAATAAGATCAAAAGAATAATGTCCAAGCATACATTCTATAATCAAGAGAATATTTAATGCAACATATTCATGGAGAAAGACCCACTGTCTTCTGGAAGCAAGTTGATGTGGTGAATGCCATCATGATGAATCAAAGAAGTATGGTGGTGGAGCAGGTCTCTATTTATGTATGTGGACACTATCAGTCAATCCATCTCTCGGTACTCCATGTATGCAACCTGAGGGCCTCGAGAAATCATCTCCTTAATTATCCATAGAAATGGGGGATAACACGGATCATCAAGGATCTATCATAGCTCTTGAAACCACTCAACATGAGTATCTTCGTATGCAAAAGTTCATTCCTATGTGGCGTGGCTCCGACATGGTTTTCTATATGATGTCAAGATCTACTCATGAATTCTTCAATTATGAAAAATATCCTTGGCTTGATCCTATCAATGGGCTCTAATTGGCGTAAAGCATCAAGATCTGTAGTTCCTTATACATAGGTGTGTGGTGTGAGTTCTTTTTGTTTTTCATATCATATCAAAAAAATACAAATTTTTTTTTTTTTTGAGATTTCACTACATGTTTTGCCCTTGGAATATAGTTTACATGTGTGGAAAAGATTACAAGGAATTTTTTTTTGTGGAAATGGTAGCTTCCATTGAACTTGAGGTTCTTGTTCCCAAACTGACATATAGGGATAGGTTTTTCCCTGCATCCACTATTTTCATTATTAACCGTTCATTTTTTCGTCACTATGCCTGAGGTTTGATCCCATTAGGTTGCGACATTATCCATTATGTTTCCACATCGTAACTTGTTCGGTAGTGCCTACCCTCCATGGGAACCCTAGCGAGCACCCAAATTGCCATTCGGTGCCCATGCTCTGTTCTCTCATAGGCCATGGAACCCTCCTATAGCCCATCTATGACTTGATGTTGAGACACGTTTTCCTCTCTTCATCTATATTCTGGCCATACCATGAGGGATTCTTAACTTTACATGGTTCTTTACGGTCACTTATACATTTGTTGCTTGTGTCATTTAGCATGTCGTTGCGTTTTTGTTTTCCCATATTCCACTTACCACTTCTGCAGTAGCCTTTGACCATCCGCTTCTTTCATTAGTTGGCCTCTGTTTTGCATCCATCTACCCATGGAGAGCATAGTTTCTAAGAGTGGATATCACTTGCTAGTACCATTTTCATTCCTCTTTCTTAGGTCAATTCCATGCGCTCAATGGAACATAGGAGTATGCTTTTCATCCACCGGTTCTCTCCATACGAGTACAATTTTATCTCTTCTTTGGACTCATAAAAGGACACAAAAAAGATAATATCGAGTACTCTTTTATCTCTTTTTCTGGCTCATTAAAATTGAACGAAAAATATACTATTGAGCATACTTTTATCTCTCTTTCATGCTCGTTAAACCATGAATGAGACACTATTTTTTTTTTTAAAAGAGTGGGATTTTTTAACCATTGTTATATTCTCAAAATGGCAGCGTTAGTTGAGTTTCCCTTGAACATAACACTTGTTTGAGTCCTCATCATACAATTGGATTTTAGCTTGCCTATGAGTCGTCCTAGTAATATGAGTCAGAGATACTCCTCCGGATGGTTACTCTTCCATTCATCATGGAGAGTGCTTTAGTGCCTCTTATGTTTCTACATTATATTTGTTCTTCTCTCGTGTCTTGCTGCCAAGTCACCACTGTTTCATGCTTTATGTTCAAGGGAATCTTCGGCCTGAGTCGGTCATTTGTTGTTTTGTTGACTTCTCACGTCGACCATCCCTATTTCAATTTTACTTGGTGATACTCTCTCTTCACATCATCTCTTGGTGTATGTTTCATGTCGATTGATGGGGGATACATTAAGGCCCTCCTTTGATGGATCTATTCCTATTGACTTCAACACATTATCTAAGACAGGGTCTAGAAACCAACTAGTACCTTGGAGCTTGCAGTCCTCAATGGCAAGATTTCTCAAGATCGACTGTGGGTTTACATCATTGACTCTTGATCGATTTTTTCTACTAGTGTTCGACATCAGATCCTCTATTCAGACTCGCTAGATTGTACTAGGTACCTTGGGGTCCATCTTTCTCATCAGTGGATCCCATCACGTCTATTAATGATATACATTAATGACCGGTAATCAGATGGTCTCTACCATGATCTTATTGATGACATAGATCCACATTGTATTGACTCACGGCTATGATCTTATTGATGACATGTGCCCACCGTGTATTATTTCATGGCCATGATCTTGCATTTCATGTCATGGATCCACAGTGTATTGTTTGGAGGCAATGCTTTGTTACTCTTCAAAGTTTGAGTATGTCTACCTAGGGGATGGTCTATATATGTCTTCATCCTTGGTGTTTGATTGCAGGTCCTCTTTGACCACCACACCTTTTGGATCTCTCCTCACATTGCCTCATGGACACCATTTTATTGTAATTTGTTTCGACCATCCATTTCTCTTCCGACCTCAAATATTAGGGGGCATCTGTTATAGCCTTATTTTGCACTCTATAGGGCCAAAAGGGAATCTAACAGAAGATGAAAACCAAGACACATCTCTAGCTTATAATTTGGGTTATTTTTTAGGGTCACTGCTTGTCATACATAGGAAAACAAGCGACTAGTTGCGGGTGGGTCAACTATACTACAACCCACGATGACCTCTGAAACCTTCTAGATTCGTGGAGTTTCGAAGAGGCAGGCGAGGGATGCGTTGGTTATTCATGGAATGAGGCTTGGAACTCACATAATTCAAGTATTCATTGATCTCTAGAAGATCTAGAATCTCTCCCAAGCCTCTTCCAAGGATTTATATAAAGAAGGCAAGTCTTGAGCATAAGGAGGAAGAATCATTTACATAGTTATGTTGTCCAAATGCAGAGGTGATTCTCCATCTAAAACAACCACAATCAGATTGCCTAGTTTGGTCAAGAAGCTGAGGAGGAGCAAGGGGCCAAGGGGAATGCATCTACACTAAAAGGTACGAAATTGATGTATTTCCATTATTCAAATTAATATATCTTTGTTTTCCCCGTAAATATGTTTGTATTTTATTTACAAATGTTCAGATATAGTATCATTTTGCATAGATCAAGATAGACATGGTAGATTTGGATTTCCTAACATTATAAGAGCAACTAGATCGGTAGTTGTTTGTCTCCTTGTGTGTAGAAAGAAAATTGCAGGACTCAGAGCTAGATCTCAGGAGTTGCATCAACCGGATACGTAAGGACAACCGTCGATTGAAAGGTATGGTCACCACCCTTCTTGGTTAAAAGGAAATAAATCCAATTATATCTAGGGAGAACCATTAGAAATCTAGCACTCTATCTGTCTAGGATCAGTAGGCAAATCCTAGGGAGATCTTGCCATAACATTGGTGATAATTTCTCCATAATAGTGAGATATGCCTTGAGGGAGGTAGGATGATAGATTGAGGGGGTGGTCTCATGGTCAAGAGATGTATCTATGTGCTATGCCTGGGAAGTGTCCTGGTGTTGCAAGATGTAACAAAATGTGATTGCATTTTATGGAAATACCACCAGTGTTTCAAGCAAGATGAAGATGGATACGGATCCAGAAGAGTATGGAGGGAGAATTTGAGGTGGCAGGTTAGGGTTATGGAAATTCGGGTTAGAAAAGGAAGGGAAACATGGGTGAGTATCAATATTACGCTCCACATATAGAGCACCGATGAAAACCTATGTGAGGGTGTTTCTCTCAAACAAGGCCACTTCATCGTGAAAAAACAAATAAAAAACTATAGTTAAACTTAAAAATAAGTACCTCTTTAGAGTCCTCGATGTAGATTTGGATTCAAAGTTTTGTGAAGACTTCAAAATACTAATGTGCCTTTTGCCCTTGAGATTGGAAAAGCTTCAATCATTAGCACATCAAATATTGCAAGGAGCTATGAGAATAAAAATGTATTCAAAGGGCTTGGAAAAAGGCATCTAAAGTGTTAATGCACTAAGAAGTGGGATTGGCAACATGTATGGCATCAAGTTCAACAGAGAGAGACACCATGCTAGGGCCATGTTGTCTAACTTGAATTCTACTAGTTGAAAACTGTGAACTTTAGTTACACCAAAGCAAAGTTTGAAGTATGCATTAAAACTGCATATCCATGAGTCCAAAATCTTGGCATTGTCGAACTGTTCTACAAAATATTTTTTTTCGCGGGAATCCGGCTATATAAATTTGCATGAAATCACTATTTTTTTGTTTTTTAAAATTCATTTCTGAATACATAAATGAATTAGGCATGCTGAAAAACATCTGGGGCACTCAGATTATACAGAAATAATCACTCAAATTTGTGAATCTAAATACTTCTCACTGAATTTCGAGCAAATGTCCTCGAAAAATATGACAGGAAACAATCATTCATAGAACGTTTAAAATACGACCAAAAGTTCTCCCTACATTTGGCCTCCCTATTTGGGTAGGGAAATATGCATTTCCATTTGAAAGAAGACATGAGAGGAAGTCCTAGTTTGTTCGAGTACTGCTTATGTGTGAGGGCGAGAGCAAGCTCCTGGACTATGTGGGAATATAGTGATGTAGCCCCAGCTAAACAAGAGGAGTGTCAAGAAGACATTGTGGAGGTGAAATCTTCCCAATCTTTTAACACGATGGTGGTTAAAAAAAAAACAATGATCCAACAAACCAGGCTGTAGCAACTTATTTCAAAACTCTTGATAGTTGATTGGTTGTGGATCGGGGCACCTTAAATACAACGAGGTGAGAGAAGGCACACAACAACACCCACTCATAGCAAGAAACACTGCTGATATTGCTAGACATATTCCCTAGGTCATTTTTAGCGCTAGGATTTTTAGGATTTTAGTAACTAGCTTAGTGGATCGATACCCTTCCTCATACCAGTCATGGAACTACATTTTGCCCAAATTTTTCTTTGCAAACTTGAGTTTCTCCCAAGTTTGTTTTGGCAACTAAGGTTTTGCAACATCTCAATGCCTCACCTACAAGAGCTTGACCAGTTTGCACCTACTACAACCAGACTACGCCTCTTCACTTAAGGTCTACTTATAACTTCACCTTAACCTACAATTTGTCATATGCAACTAATTCCTACTCAACCAAATTCATTCAATAGAGTGAACATGTCCAACCATGGCCTTTAAAACATCCCAACAATACTTTAATACTTAGCCAATATTTCAATACTTATCAAACACGAAGCAAAGCAAGAAACAATAACATCCAAAAATCATAAAGAGTCCACAAAACATATCTATAGGTGGCACCCAAAGCATGTGCCTTAAACTTATTATGTGAATAATGTCATAGATATACAACAAAGGATATGCATCCTCGTGCTTGCAAATCTATTATAGATGTACAATAAATCTAAGGAAATATAGCCTTCTGCATATTTCCCAACGGACTTGCAGAATCTAACCCTTGAAGCAACCACAATCCTATCTCCTACAAGTCTTGTCTTATTCTTCTTCTTATCACTCAACTAATGCAATTCTCCCTACTATGCCTAACCCTAATCTTAGCACAATCACATAGCTCCTTTACACTCTTGGTGAATTATGATGAATGAATGATCAATGCCTAACACATTTGAGGTGTCCACTATTTATACAAGACTTGTATTTCACTTGCAAGCCCCTCCAAGCATAAGTGGACCCAAGTGCCCACATTGCCAACTTTAACTATGCCCAATGGTGCCTCTTCCCCCTTCATGACTTGTATATCGATGCCCAACATCCAATTGTGCACCCAACAAGTGCACCCAACGAGTGCACCCAAGTGTGCCCATGTGTTCCCAAGTGTGCCCAAGTGCATCCAAGTGCACCCAAGTGTGTCTAATGGATATGTTCTCTACATATGTGTACCTAGTGGATGTGCACCCAACAAGTGCATCCCACGACTTTTTTCTATGGATACTTTTGCTTGAAGGCACTTCTACTGTTCCTCAGGACCCCCAAGTGTGGAACGCCCAATTCCTTGAGTCCACATGTAGCCCAAGAACCCAAGTCCATAAAATCCAGTCAAATTCTCTATGTCACTTTATTCGTAATGCTTAGTGTTGTCTACGAATGAGGTTTCCTGTAAAAACCCTCTTTTCCTTTCCTCACTAAGTTCCCTTCTAAGGTTTCCTTGGTCTGACCAACTAATGTGAGATGCCAAGGTTTATGGTATGCCTAACCAAGGGCACCAGACATGTCTATGGTGTACCTTTCCAACATACCAAGGCACCAGACATGTCTATGGTGTACCTTTCCAACATACCAAGGCACCCCAAAATCAAATCTTCTAGCCATCAATATTATGTCATTTCCACATGTGTCACTCAATGACCAACAAGGTGATCATGCAATAGAGACGTCGAAATCCATTCAAGGCTAGGGCCTTAAATCCTCCCCCACTAAAAGTCATTTCCATCCCCAGAAACATCCTCGACCACTTGTTGTCCTCCAAGTCTATTGTCCAGAATCGTGCATCCATTTGTGGTTGACTTCTCCAACCACTTTACATTGTCACTGCTAGAATTACTAGTGCAATTGTTGACTATCCATCACTTTCTTTGATCGAAACATTTTTTCCCAACTCTATTGTAATTCTCTTAGATTCTTATGTTGTTTTTGCTACCTTCTGTTCTGGCTGCAACATGAGTGTCGACTGGTGCTCCAATTTCCTTCCACTACTGCGGTTACTCAACCTCAACTAAGAAGGTTATGCCTAAATGTTGCCTCCTACAAATCAACAAGTTCTTGAAGGCACTCATGCACTAACACATCCTTTCTCACTATCCTACTTCTTAAATATAAAATTTCCTAAACCAACATCAATGTGGAGAAGATGATGACCTCTTACCATCACACATGTCATCCTCCTATGAGTCTATCAAGTTTTCTTCTATAACTCAACAAGTTCTTCAAAGCACTCATGCACTGGCGCCTCCTTTCTCATTGTCCTACTTTGTTAACAACAAATTGCCTAAACTAACATCAATGTGGAGAAGAGGATGGCCTCCTATCATCACACATTTCATTATTCTAACAAAATGACTCCTCCTCTATCAACCTTTTAGTAATTTGGGCACCTCTATTGATTCCCTAGGCTCCACTACTTACTTCTAGGCAGTGAGCCATTTGTGTCTTTTAACGGTAACATATAATATGTTATGTTATGTTATCACATAACATAACATATTATATGTTATGTTGAAAGGATGGTGGTAGGTCGCTTCCAAGGCCACCTCCAAAAAATTGTGTCAAGGATCTGCCCAATATCCATTATAGGATTTGACCCATCAAAATTTTGATCTTCTATCATGGTTTCACCCAAACCTATTGTTAAGGCACACAAACTTGCAAGGTGATCACTACTGCTTGGTCATCCTATGTTGTGGCATTCTTCCCTTTTCTTAATGGACATTTATTGGCATAATGGTTCCTTGCATGCACCCAACAAGTATTATTCTTGTTCGTAGATTTCTTTTTGACTTGTCCAGACAGGATAGGCCTTCTGCCTTTCTCCTTGGAGTCACCTAGATCGGCCTTTTATGTGTCCTAAACCTCCAATCTTGGTATTGATATAGTTGTTGTTGGTTTTCTTCCAATACTATGGATTTCCAAGGGCAATTTTTTACATAGTGGTTCTAGCCACACATAAAACATGCAACCCTCTTCTGCTATAATGTCACCTTATCTTATGTCCTACAATTAGGAATCTCCTTAAGCTATTACCATGCTTTTTCTTGGTCCATAAATATTTCTAACCTACAAGACAAAGAGTCAACTTTTAAGTTGAATTATTCTAAGACCCTTCGATGGTCTTGTATAGCATCCATGGCATCCCTAAACTCTAGAAGTCACCATTTGATCTATTGCCTCCATTATAAGTCTTCCAAGAAATAGTTCCTTGCTTGGACTCAATGTTTTATCTATGCACTCAACACTTGTGATATTCTAGTTCTAACCGATCTAAGCCATATTTCATTCCAAAGACTCAACCTTTGTGTTAACTTCTTCCACCTTTATTGATTAGCTTCAGACGGCTTCAACTAATTGATCCACCAATTTATCTAAAGTGAGAAGTATTTTTTTTGTTAGTGTGAACCTTCTTGCATGACTCTCATCATAGTCTTCATGAGGTAGGTCAAAGGGGAATTCTTCAAAATTTGAGTATGCCATCGATCTTCTTCCTAACATAGTCACTTTTCAAAGTGATTTTTGCTCTAGTCTTCAAGCTTGCTACTT
>JZKD02S1676448.1:47749-59192 GCA_000966675.3 Picea glauca | reverse complement strand
AAGACTTGTATTCTTGAAAATATTTGCAAGTAAAATTTATGTGTTAAAATGCAAATGGATCAACTTTGCAACACAACTTTAATAGGATTTACTCATTCAAGATGCATGTAAACAAAAGCATAATCAGTGAACAGAAAACACATAACACAACAAATGATAAAGGAGTTCACCCCTCTCTTGGGCTACATCTCCTAGTCCAGCTTCCAATGGATCATTTGTATTATTTGCTCAAAGTGCTCAAAAATGTGCTTTACAATGTTCAAAATTCCAAATAGATTGCTCCAATGGCTTCAAAACATCCAAAAATCCCTAGTTGGGCTTTTTCGACACCTCGTTTGGCCAAAAATTGAAGTAGATAGGCTTCCTGGAAGTCCCCCCTTCAAGCTTGCTGTCTTTGCATCTACAAAACGCACCCCCTTTGGCTCAACCTAGCCCACACACATTTTAAAGTGTAAAAAATTGGCACCGGGAACAACCGCACAACCGGTCCAAACTGTCGAACGGTTACGCGCCGACCTTAACTACCAAGGCCCGTGGGCACATGGTCACCGCATGACCGCACACTATTACACAATAGAGCTAAAGTTCCAAACGATTGACATAACCGTAAGGTTTAAACCCGCGTGCATACACGTTGGTCACATGTTAACCAAACCGCGCACATTCAAACGGTTATAACATATATTACGGTGGGTCTAACCGCCGTAGCACTGGTTGTATGCAATACAATATAAAACCATGGGCCGGGGCTTAGCCCCGGCCCAGTTCACGCCCCAAAACACATTTTTGCAATGTTAAATATATTACAATGCATTTATATATTAAGTAACATGTGTGGGCACGCCGGTTGGGATGCCTTTCCCAAAGCTTTACCCTGCTCGGAGGTCACAGGGTCGACTCCTGCTAAGTGCAAAGATTTTAACCAATAAACAGGTGACACATGGCAGCCATTGATTGGGCCACGTGTTGCCAACCCATTCGTTGTCAACAAGCCATGTCACATGCCAACTGTTCCAATGACTGTCTGCCATGTGTCGTATGACCTGCCATGTCAGCGTCCGTATGAACTGTACGGACTGTACAGTCAACATCCTTTTTTTGCCTGTTTATCATTTTGAACAGAATGCGATATATCACGCTCCCGATGTCTGTTTGAACCCAAATGAATTGCGTTGGGTTTGTAACGACGAGGCCTACGCTCTCATTAGATTTGAAGTGATTCCAAACACTTTGAATTTTTGAGCAAAATTTGATCCCCTGATCACTAATCCACCAAGGAAACAAACCTACTTTGTCCAATATCCAAGTCACTCTGTGATCACTTTCTAGCTTGTCCCAAATCTTACTACTTTGCTTCAAGTTTGTTCCAAAGAAGAGTGCTCCGATATCACTTGTCACTGTAATGACAACGATGAAGAACACCGAAATTGTCTTAAAATCAACTTTGATACCACTTGTCATGGACCTACAATCTTCTTGAATTTTTATTTACAAAATTGAGTTTATCAAATGTCTATTTTGGCCCCTGAGGTCATGCAACACTACCTTTCCTTGGTCATGAGGACTTGGCCAACCAACTCCTACTACAACCAGACTATACCTCTTCACTTAAGGTCTTCCAATAACTTAGCCTTAAGCTACAATATTTCAAATGCAACTAAGTTCTACTCAACCAAGTTCATTCAATAGTAGGCACACATCCAATCACAGCCTTTAAAACATCCCAACAATGATTGAAGACTTAGCCAATATTTCAAATTAGCCAACATAAAGAAAAGCAAGGTACACTGACATCGAACAATCATAAAGAGTCCACAAAACACATGTATAGGCAACACCCAAGGCAAGTTCCTTAACTTTATTATGTGAATAATGACATGATAGATTTACAACAAGGGAGTTACAACCTCTTACCTGCAAATCTGTTGCAAATGTACAATAAATCTAAGGCAATATAGCAGCCTACTGCCCAATAGACCTGCACAATCCAACCCTTGAAGCAACCAAACGCCTTCCTCCTACAGGTCTGTTGGCCTTTAAGATAGTTCAGAGTCTAAAATATAACATCACAAGGATAAATCCTCCTGCGAGGTGGTGCTCCTCTTTAATATAATACAAAATTTACAAAAAATTCCTTAGAAGGACCAGGCTCTTCATGGAACATGTGGTAAGCACGTGGCTCCATATATTCTGAGGTACTTGTGTTTTTCCTCCAAATATCAGCTTCTTATATAAGCAAGAATTTTCTTAGCCTGCTTTGGTAGCCTAGGGAATTCTTTCCCAAATATGAGATTGTACAAGCGTGCTATAAAGAAATCCCATATCTAAGAGTATAATATTTTATACTTGTTTTCCCATAAAATATTCAAATACACATGCATTGGTGGTTCAAATATTTGTCAGTTAAGTGACATTCCTAGGAAAGTATTTTTATCACATAATGCATCAAGCAAGAAAGAAACCATATGGAATGATGAAAATACACCTAGTTCAGGCTTCTCATCTTGTCCAATTTTGACGTTGAACTATTTTGATATTTTATCCCCCCAGTTAAACTTCTTCCCCACATAGCTACAATATAATCTAGAGGCAGCCAAGCTTTAGAAAATTGTGAACACTATTTCTCTCCATACATCTTGCACAAAAAGACCATCAAGTACATGTATGGTTCTCGCATGCCATTGGTATGGTATCGTCCCGATGGCTTGTTCATAAACCTTTTTGTCTTCCTTCCACCAATTTGCTAAAATCCTACTAGTGGCATATTTTTGGTAGAAGACCAATACAAAATCCTTATTGAGTGATTCCCCCTATTCCTGAAAATTATAATACCTATTAACATCTTGCAAAAGGAAATCCCTGATACACTCCCCTTTGTCATTATTGATCATTCCTCTATGACATTCTATGTCATTTATAATCCACTCAACTAATTCTACACAGGGAAAGACTGATGCTCTTGTTGCGACCAAATGCAACCTAGACTGCTTGATATTTTGGAATACTAATTCGTCTACCTTTCTAAGGTCAGGGTCTCCATGGGGGTTTGATTATGAATAATCCTTGCCTTTAAACTTAGTAAAAATATCATTCCATATAGGAATGAGTACCTGTGTGGTAGCGTCGCCTATGTTGGGTTTCATGTCTCAGTAAAATAACATTTGCTTTGATAACTTCTTCAAAGGTAGCATTATAAGAGGTTTCAGTCCTTTTGAAGTGTGTGGCTCATTTGTCTAAAGTGGTGCAGATATATAACCCTCCTCTAGTTCTCTACCCCTCATCCTTGGCTTCTTTGGCGATTTTCGAATAAGCGTCCTTCTGAGAGGCATTTTACCTGCATAACAAAGAATTTCATAAACATGAGCAGTTGTATATCACTTATAAATAGTTAAGCCAGAGAGAAGAGAGAAACCATGAATCATACCTGACCATACGGTGAATTGAAACCATCAACAATGGAATGGATATTGCTTACCTGAAATAGAGACATATCACTTGTTGTATCGTTGGTTATTATAACTATTCAAAGTCGTTGGATGAACGAGAAGGTGGTGCAGAGCTAGAACCCTAAGCAAATGAAATGAAATTCGCTTGTTTAAATGTTTTATTCTATGGAATATACGAGAATAAAAGCAATGAAATTTTGAACATGGGAATGAGATGTTGTGGATATAGCTATGTTAAATTCTCCCTTGTACCACCTGGTGGCCATTAATGGCTAACTTGATGTGGGTGCAGCATTATCAAGGTATTTTCAGAAAGTAGTTTTGGTGCGCTTTATCACGTCTATCGGTATCCACATAAACCCATGTCACGTGACTAACAAACATAGAAAAAACCCAACTATCGATCATTGGCATCGACGGAGAAACTTAACCCATTAAGCACTCATAAAATTCTGAAAGTTGTCTCTACAAAATAATTGTGTGGTAGATGATGTGGACGACTGACATGGTGGGTGACCTAGCATGATGACATGGCAAAGATGAAACATAGTCAGTGACACAGACCTGTATGACACGTGATGTGGCAGGTAACGTGGAAAATAATGTGGACTTGTAAGTCATCGAAGCGGATATAATTCATGTTGAAGGCTCAACGGTTAGGATCCATCCTTGTTCATGATCGAACAAATAGGATCTACTCTTGGGAAAAAATTTTCATCGACATTGGTGAACATGTGTTGTTACTCTTTTTTATACTCAACTTACATTATTTCGTCGACATCGATAGCCCATCGACGATCGACATAAAATGTTAACCCTTTTACTTTAAGACATCAATGAATTATGTCGACACTGATGGATTTATTGGTGATCTATGGAAATTGTTATCATTTGTTATTTCGAATTGGATCAACTTTCCCCCGACACCAATATTTCATCGGTTTTTCTTTAAGACTAGAATCGGGTTGGGATATTAGTTTGTTTAAACTTATTTATTTCCACCCCGATCCCGATGATCCCATCAGTACTTTTGAAAACTTTGTGTTTTAATCTCTTTTTAAACTTATTTTTTCTTTTCCCCTTTTTGTGCAAACATAAGAATTTATTTGGAGTTTTCTTAAGCTTTTAGACATTAACTGAAATGAAAGAAATGAAAGAAAAAACAACTTAAAGAAATCTGAAAAGCAGTTCAAAAATAAAATACTAGGAAATGAAAAAATACAAAAAAGTGGTACCCTAAAATTGAAAATTTTTGGAGGGTGTGTTGTGTAATCAACACCGCCTTCTGAACAATACAGAATGCTATATAAATGGCACCAGTCTTAATCAACCCCAATTATTCGAAGGAGTTTTTGATTTTATCTTTTGCTTCAGAGGAAACTATCATTAGTGTCCTTTTGCATAAGAATAAATATAATCAAGATCATCTTATAGCATTTATGAGCTAAGGGGACTTGAGTTGAATTACAAGATCACGAAGAAACAAGATTATTCTTTAGTAAAATATTTGAAGCACTTTTGATCTTATGTTGGTTATTCCAAAGTCATTTCTTGTGTTCCTCATGCCATTGTGAAGGACATTCTTTCCCAACAAGACTGCATTGGAACATGTGGTGAGTGGGTTTCCAGAATCCAATAATATTACTTAGAAATTAGACCCACCAAATTGATAAAGGTCCAAGGTCTCGCACAATTACTTGTCGAAGGGAACAAGAAATGTTTGGATATAAATGTGATTACTAACGTGTTGGATAACTTGGAAAAACATGAATGGTATTGATACAATATCTATTACCTAAAAAATCTAACCTACCCATAACACCTTGTTGATCATTAGAGAAGATCCTTGAGGTTCAAAGCAGAAAACTATTGCATTATCCAAGGTGGTCTAGGTTGGAGGAACCCTGATGGCTTGGTTCTTATGTGTGTTGACGATAATGAGGTTAAAGGGTTGATGGAATATTTGCATAAAGGTTTTTGTGGAGGAAATCATGTGGCCTAAAATACAAATCATAAGATTTTAAGGGCAATATATTATTGGCCTACCATCTTCCATGATGTCCATATATATGTAAAATCATGCCAACAATGTCAGCTTTTTTCCAAGAAACAACACTTAAAGGCATTACCCCTACAACCAATTTTGGTGGAGGCACCTTTATAATAGTGAGTTATTGATTTCATCGGTGAATTCAAGGAAAATTCAAGCAATGGGTTCATATGGGTGCTTACTGCAATCGATTATTTTAATAGATGGGTCGAAGTGATTCAAACCAAGAGAGCAACCGATAACATAGTGAGCGAATTCATTGAGGAAAGGATCATCACCATATTTGGTGTTCTAGTTAAGATCACTACCAATAATGCTAAGGCATTTATTTCTACTAGCTTATCTTCATTTTGTTTCAAATAGTCTTGTCCTATTCATCCAACTACTATCCTTAGGGGAATGGTCTTGCAAAATCAAGTAACAAAAAAATTGATGGGCATCATCAAGAAAATATTTAGTGACAATAAAAAGTGTTGGGATAGTAAGATCAAGTATGCCCTCTGGGCTGACAAGATTACAAAGAACCAATCCACCAAATGGATCCCCTTTAAATTGGTATATGGGATGAATGTAACCTGACCTATCAACTTGCAACTCCCAATATACCATCTCCTTGATCATTTTTCAGATGAGAAAGAAGTTTATCAAGCAAGAATTAACCCACTAATTGAATTGGATGTGAACAGAAGAAATGATTTTGATCAACTTGAAAGAAGTCAAAACAAAGTCAATAAGTTGTTTGATAATAATAATAGGATATGTGTTTTCAACCCAAGCGATATGGTATTAATGTGGGACAAACAAAGGGAAAAACTGGGAAAACATGGGAAGTTGACTCTTTGTGGAGAGCACCATTATGGGTAGAGAGTGTAGCCGATACTAATTCTTTCAATCTCAGTCACCTTGATGGTGAAAGGTTTCCATTGTCTATCAATATGCAAGAACTAAAACTCTACTATTATGGTGGCACCTAGTGCCACGTTGGCATGTATCATGAATAAGCTCTTTGAGTAGTAGTTAGAATGCATTTTGCCTTCATGCATGTTTTACCTTTCATTTGTGTGTTTACTTTACTGCATTACTTGATTTGAGTAATGCATCTACTTTTCCTTAGAGTAATTTATTTCATATGTTTTTATGCTTTACTTTCAAGTTTCAGATATAGTGAAAAAATTTTGATTTCTACAAGGTAGTGTTTTTATTAATAGCTCGGGTGGTAGATTCAACCCCGAATTTTATGTTGTTTGCTTGTTTCCATGATGCATAGGTCACAAGTCTACAAAGATTTTGGATTTCTCATACACTCTCACATAGAGTTCCTGTCCCTGAGTAGGAGCCAAATGTTACCCCCTCTAGGGGTATCAATTTTGGATACACTCCCAAGGGTTTCATGTTGTTGATTGCATGAGGTGTTATGCTCATATTCACTAGATCTAGACATACTTCCTCTTGGTTTCCATAAAATTCATGATCATTCTAGCTCAGCTATGGTGTAGCTCACTTTCTTCATTGCTCCTAAAAAACAATATGCATTGTGGTATGGTATGGTTCTCAATTTGCTTCATACAAAATTCCATATATCTATACTTGTTTGGAATTGATGATATAACTTATTAGCTCGTTGTAAAGTGGTAAACACCTAACGATTGTTCTTTGACATTTCATAATGTTATATGGTTTTACTACTTGTCTCGTAGTACCTTGGGGAACATGTTTTCTTTTAGAAGTGTGTCATCTATTGGGTTAAATTGTATAACTAGGTGTCTAGACTAGATAGTGTTACCCATACCCCAACCATGCTAACCACTTTCCACCTTCCCAATTTATTCATTCCATTCACATAAAAAATATTATCATGGTCATGTATGAATTCTTAAAGCTCAAAAGGAAAGGTCAAATCTAAATCCTAAAATAAATAAATCCACTAGGGCTAAGAGGTGAAGAGAAAATTTAAAAGCCTATTATTAAGCTTAACCAATGCCCCTCATTATGAGGCCAATTCCCCTATCCCTAGATTGTCTATGAATATCTAAATAAAAGGGACTCGTTCAATAAACTAAACATCTAAAGAAAAAGTATTAAAGGTGTAGTAAGAAACATTGTCGAGGATGGTAACTCAATGCTACACTCCCTCTAGAAGGCATTTATAAAGTAAAAATCCTAGGTAAATGAAACTAGATGAATAATTAAATGAATAATAAGACATGTGCATGTCTAATACTTTGAGGTTCATCACATGAACCCATTCCCCTTTCCCCTTTCATCATTTTTACTCATTATTACCAATCTTTCACCTAAAAATTTAGGAAGTATGGATTGTCTTAAGATTTGATGCATGTATAAGGTTCAATGTTGTTCCACTTGGTAAGACTTAGGAAAGTAATAAAACTAACCTATTTGTTATGATATGCTAAAGGATGTCACCAAGTGCTACCAATTGATGGCTTGCTAAGAGGCTAGACCCATCACTTCAAGTGGGTATTGTGCATTGAGATCTGTGTTCTCTTATATGGCCATATCTATAGACATTGGGATCTGTGACATTTTCCTTAGGATCCATGTACCGCATCAAGATACATGTCACTACATTGGCACTTGTGATAGTAAATTGGCCCATGAAAACACGCCAAGTCATCACACATGCCACATGGGCCTCTTACATGCATCATCCTTTCTTAGTTCGACAATTTGTTGCATGCTCATGCATTATGTGATCCTTCTTGTACCCCAAGTGGGGTATTTAATGCATTGGATACAATTATTTCCCATTGCGAGGGTGTGACTATACATGATGATTCACATCCCTTGATGGCGCTACATGTTTATTGAACCTATCCATGAGGATTGTTTGCTTCATTTAGCTCACTTGTGCCATTGAGAGGATTTAATTGATGGTATATCTCACACATGCTAGGTGACATCATCTTCTTCTAGGATGTTTCTTCACTTCTTGGACCATTTCTTGGATGGGGGAAGTAAACGTTGGACCATTGACTTGACTTAGTTGGACCATTTTTGTGGGCGTTGGCAATTTTATTAAGGGACACACCTCCCTTGGATTCTATTTGGTCTTTACATGTGATTTGTATATTGTATTTGTTCTCTTCTAAAAGGAATGTTGTACCTTGTGAGCGTATTATAGGGTTATTTTTTTATTACTTGTATTTTTCCCATGGTTTTGTCAGGAAAATGGTTTTTGAGCTCATGGTTTTGAGCTAGCACATGGTTTTGTATTGTAATTGAGGAGGATTCTCACCTATAAAAGGATAAGTCCTCCCTCATTTCAAATCGTTGGAGATTAATGAGAAGCTTGGCTATTAAGATCTATTGAGTATCATTTTCTCTTCTTGTAAGTTCTAGTTATTTTTCAAGGGTTATAATAATTTTCTTAAAGGTTTCTTGGAAGAACAAGGTTGTTACAAGGCCAAAGAAGTGCTCAATGCTCCACTTGGAAGGGTTCAATGTAAGTTTTCTTCCCTTTCCCTTTGATCATTAGATTTCCTAGTTCATGCATTAAGATAGGATGTCTAATGGCTCTTCTCTTTTCCTTGACTTGTCTCTAAGTTCACTTTGTCTAGCACCATGAGAGGTTCTTCACAAACCAATCCTCCTTTGCAACCCTAAAGAGATCTTCAAGCCCTAGATGGTTCTTGAGAGGAAATCCTTTGGGTTCCTTTCAACATCATTTTTCTTAAACCCTAATATTCACATTGAGGTGAAGTGTGACCCCATTGGCCCTCTAAGGCACTCATCTTATTGATGTATTCAACCACTTAAACAAACAAAAAAAATAATATTTTTTTTCTTGAACTATATTGCATTTCCTAATACATTTTGCAAGCTAGCCGATTTTATCACTTTGTATTTTCAACCAGCAACAAGGGTTCGGTCCATCAATTTCATTGATTATTCAATTATCCACCAAACCCCAGGGGCATCTTCTTTCATTTGTAGGTTTAATAAGTCACATGTTATAGCCCTTTCAATACCCCACAAGGTCAATCTTCATTCTATGAATTTTTGCATGGATTACATATTTCTCAAACCAAAGCGTACCATCCATTATGAGAGACGTTGCAACTTCCATTCACTCCAGATTGTGCATGCTATAAATATGTCTCAAAATATGCCCCAACACCCTCATATCTCCTTGCATTATTTCCTATCTATGGTCTGGTTGTACTTCTATCTTTTCGATTGTCAGCTGGTAGACCACATTACAACCCTACCTTAAATTTCTCCAACGATATGCTCAAGCCTCATTTTGTTTGTCTATTTATTGGTTAAGTGAGCCTAAATATGAGCCTTTATCTATAGTTAGGTTTTATGGTTTATATTGTTTCTGGGGCAGATTAGGGTTTGATCTTATCCCTGGTGCCAAGTGACTAGAACGTTTGGAAAATCAACTCATCAAATATTCGTATCTTTACCATATCTAGGACTTGATTTGTGGGTCAATATTTATGCCAGATTTTCTTTATGATTTTGCATCTGTTTTCCAAATTTGAGCTTTGTTGAACTAACATTCATTTTGTATACAAGTATGGTTTGGGAACTATGACATATGTGGCATGCAAACACATAGGTAAATGAGATAAATTTTGATTGTTGATACATTTCTTGGTATTCATTCTATGATCCAAAATCTAACCATGCCTAAACATTGATCATAAGGTGTTACTGCGTCATTGATCCATTGTTACTAAGCAATTTTCTACATTTGCAATTCTGAAATCGCATACTAGAAACTTGTTGTAGCATCGATTCATTTGGGATATACTGCATGCATTGGGGTTTAATAATATAATTGTGTTCCAAATCCATCAAACTATTGTTAGTATTTGCTACAACATCGTTACATTCATATCATATTTTTATTGTGTTGCAATTCAAGCGTATAACATATGCTAGTTACTTGTTGAGAAGAGTTACTACAATATTGACATACTTTATTGTTATGTGATCCAGGTGTACATTGGTGGCCACCCACATATTCCACTGGATAAAAACACAGTTTCCATCTTGGCAGTTTTCTATGGTTTTTTTTGTGTCCTGAATGTTAAGCCCTAATATTGGCTCATTACCCCTTAATTGGGGCATATTAGATTAGTAATGTTATTTTATTTATGTCGGCTTTAGGCCATGACATTTTCATTTTGAATCATCTTGTACTTGAACACTTAAGTGGGGTAAAAGGAGGTTGCCCCTTCGAAGAGGCTTATTATCTAAAATTATTTTTTTTTCAAGGCGTTGAGTACTTTTTCTGAGGATTTTCTATGCTATATTGATATTTGGTTCTTAACATATGGTATCAGAGCTCAAGGTCTTGGGGTTTCACTTCTACATCTGAGACACCTTGGAATTTTTGCTATAACTTTTTTTCTACAATGTTTCAGAAGGAACAACTTGGAGGATATTTAGTAGACGGAGCAAGGTACTTTGGGTTAAAAATTCATCTCCTGAGGCCTTATACTTTCGAAGATACAACCTGTACAAGATAGGGTTATGGAATCGTCCTAAACTGAGTCATTGCGGAATTTTTGCTATAATTTTTTTTATGTAATGTTTCAGACCCTGAGCTCCGGAGTCCATTTAAAAAAATTAGTAAGGTATCTGTGGTAAAAATTTCAGATTCTTGTTCATCATAAATTTGTATATACACCCTGTGTAAGATAGGGTATCTGACTAGTCCTATTGACTAGTCTCAAGAAGGTGTTCCGGGTAAAACAATCATAAATTCTTTCTAGAGTATCCAAATTGAGTGGGACTAGTTGCATTGGATCATGGGAAGTCTATAGTATTTTGGGTGCGAGTTTCAGAATTTTATATCAATTAGTTTGTGCGGGGCACACTATACAAGTGATATCTCCTGGAAAGGCCAAAAATCAACAAGTTGTGGGGAAGTTACCGTAAATTCCACTTGGCACATCCAATTTTGATCAGACCT
>JZKD02S1676447.1:191511-207787 GCA_000966675.3 Picea glauca | reverse complement strand
CCAGGATAAATGTTGTGTCTCTTGTGGATGTGTATTTCTCAGTGATCTTGTTCTTATGATGCTCTTATCTATTGAAATGCAAAGAACTATAATAATGGCATAAACATTAACAATTTCCACCCAATCATAGGCATGCACTGTGGATACCTCCCCCATGTCATGTTATGATGCCACCCGACAAAAGGAAATTGGTCCAGCACACTCAGATCACTCACCCAACCTAATTTCTCTCAACGTCATCCAAGAAAATCACAACAAAACATTTCTAGGTAGCCATTTAGTTATCCCAACCATGGAAATCCCTTCTACTACCCACACAACACAAGGAAGAAAATAATTTAGGGATATCCTTCCCTCCAATGCTCTCTCTCTCTCTCTCTCTCTCTCTCTCTCTCTGGTTATTGATCTTATCTTCCCTATCTCTCCTTCATCACCGTGGATACCTCCCCCAAGTTAGTTTATGAGGCCACTAGACCAAAGGAAATTGGTCCAAGACACTCAAATCACTCGCCCAACCTAATTGTTCTCAAGTTCATCCAATCAAATCACAACAAAACATTTCAGGTAGCCATTATCTAGACAAGCCATGGAAATCCCTTCTCATACCCACACAACACAAGGAAAACAATCCTTTAGGGGTCCTCTTCCTTGCAATGTTATTCAGTGTGTGTAGAAGGGTCCATCCCATTGTCTTCCTTTAGTAAATCTCAACATAGTTTTATCTTGGCTCTTGAACACTAGTGCAACAATATACATGGAATGGGAAGGGTTTCTTATTCACTCATCCCCTATGCTCCTCTGCAACCTTCCATCTCTCTATTTGGTTCCCAATCTTCTCTTCCTTAACTCTCCTTAACTCTCCTTCATCACTTATAATATTTAATGAATAATACTAATTCTATGCATAACATGAGAATGCATGAGAAAATGGAAGAATTGATGGTAGGATATAATGCATTATATTTATGGACAAATGTGCAAGTCCCTTCGAATTTGCATGAAGAGAGTGTAACACCCATGTTTCCCCCAGCCTGTAATTAATCATAAATTATGATTTCCATGCAATGGATTGCAAATATTGTAAATGTATTATTGTTTAATTGTAAATGGAGACAATTGACTGATGGGTGAAGCCTTAAAAGTACAAGCCATGATATCACTAGTGGAATGAGAGGAGGCCCTAATAAACTAAAGGACCTCAATCCTTATTCATATTACTTCCATTAGCCCTGATTTCAACACAAAACAATTAATGAGGAAGGTTGGTAGTTGAACAACCAACCACCCCGATGAATGGAAGTATGGGGGGGCTGTCAGAAGGGACATGAAGTGGTCAACTAGAGGACAAAAGGAAATATCACCACGGGTCCCTAGGATTGGCCCACGAGCTTCCTTCTGACAGAAGAAACAAAAGGACAGGTCGATAACCTGCCTAAGTCATGCATGCGGTCGAGATATGCACAAAGAGAGAACTAGAGGAGAGTCAAGGCCTCTAAGGAAGGGAGTTCCTAAAATGAATGCACGAATGAATGCATTAGAGGGATTAGAGAACCCATAGAAGGGTTTCGAGCTGAAGAATAGAAGGCCAAAAACCCGACCTAAGATAAGAGGGCCACAATATTGATGTTGGGAAGGCATCTGATAAACCTCAAAGAGGCTTGGGCTAGGTGGGTGTAAAGGAAAATCTCTACCAAGAGTAGAGTGAAGGAGAGTGACCTTCAAATCTTGCTGAGAAACTAAGAGAGATTCCCTAGTGGTATCATGGCTTGGCATGGGGGTGGCCAGAATGCTAAGATTGAATGCATATGAGCCTACAGTTGGGTGGAAAGGAGAACACCCACAATCAGTTGGTTGGTTGCAACTTGTAACTAGATAAGTATTTCATAGACTTTGTTTAATTGAATTGAAATGCATGATTGCATGCATGTAATTGCGTTGTAAATATAAATACTTGATTTATAGTAATGATGGTTATTGTATTGGAAAACTCCTTCATTTGAGTGACGACATGATGGTAAGAATAGTGCATGCCATATACAACTGAATACAAGTGTTCTGTAATGTTCTGAATCATCGTGATGGTAAATCCATCGTTGTGATGGGAAATCAGTGAATGGAAACTAGGATTATAAGTTAATAGTTGAATGTAAGGTACTGATCCCAAGAAGGTGATACAACTCACCTTCACAGTCAAAGGGAATTGTTGTTTGTGCTATGTATGAGAGGCTAGAGAAGGTCGTAAACTATATGTTCTTCCCCTTTTATAAATTGGTGGGGTCGCGGTACCTCAAACCCTCATTCCAGTGCTAGATTACAGGCTTGTGCTTGTTGTGGATAAGAGAAATATCCCAAAGAAAAATCCTTGAATTGTCTAAGTCCTGATTCGGAAGAAAAACCATGTTTTGAGCTCGAAGGAATCACATTCGTTGGATCGACGAAGAAAATAGATTCAGACCCTTTATCGGAGTAGGTTTCCATGCTTGTAGAGAATGTACCCAAGTTAATATGGACCCTTAATCAGGGATTGACATTTAATTAACCTCTATCATAGATCATCGTGGTCTCGTTTAATCAATATTTGGGGGAGAGGTAATGTCAGCATGATGTACAATGTTGAATCAGAATGCCAACATGTCCAGAAGTTGATAGGTGTCAGCTTGTGAATGGAAACAGGTAATTGGTCGGTGGGCCATAACGCAGGTTCTTGGGTGAACTATATCTTAGATTTTCATTTTAGCCTTGGACGTCGGACCAAAAGTTTGAAAGATCTCAACCATTGATTGGAGTGCATCTGGGATGTGATCTCAGTCATTGAGCGACGTGGAATCCCTTAGAAATTGATGAGAACAGGGATGACATCATGCTAACATTATTTTGACGTCATGTTAACTAAAAGAGCCTATGTGTACGAGGAAGCCACGTGGAGGCCTGTAATTGGTCGAGGTAATAGGGAGTGGGACCCTATCGAGTTTAAGGGTTGGAAAGGTGAGAGGAATGGGTCTACGAGTCTGCCAACCCACGAACCCAACAAACTCACAAAATAATCTAAGTGTTGAGTGTTAGAAGAGAGGAAGGGACTCATATGAGTCTGTGAATCCGCGAACACGACAAAATCACCGAATAATCTAAGTGTTAAGACTTCTCAAACGGACTTGTGGAGGGGAGGTACAAAATTGTACGTTCGTGATTTCTCTAGTTCGTGAGTCCACATAGATGGGAAAATGATTAAGTGTTGAGACTTCTCAGATAGACTTATGAAGGGGAGGTACATAATTGTACATTCACGAGTCTGCGTAGGTGGAAAAGTGGTTAAGTGTCGATACTTCTCGGATGGACATATGAAGGGGATGCACAAAGTTATGCGTATGTGAGTCCGTGAGTCTGTGAGTCAACAAATGAAAAAGAAGTTAAGTGTTGGTGGCGAGTTCATGAAAAGTATGGATATAGACCATGAGTCTGCAAGGCCACCGCCCGTGAATTTGTGAATACAACAAGGCGGCTAGAACACCATTAGGACATCAGATGTCCATTACTAACAGGATGAAAAGATGAGTGGGGTTCCATCGTAGCAAACTAGGTTAGTGCCATGTCAGGACCCCCGTGATGCCACGTCAGTTGGCATGGACAACGAAACGTCACGTGATAGTAAGAGAGATGTTGTCTATGTAAACCCAAGAACCTCAGGAGATCATGGATTTCATTCCAGAGCTCAGTTCTGAGTGAAATTATCAACCTTGGAAAGCTCTTGATGAGCAAAAGAGGATGGAACTATGATAGAGAATATTTAAGGTTGTTAAGAGAAACAAAAATGTAATACCATGTCCCTTAAAAAGCTACTTAGGGGGTTGGTTCTGTTACAGAGAGTACATGGGAAAATAAATGATTTGATTTTCCATACAGTTAGAGTTCCTATGGGAATAGAGCCTCTTACAATCCTCATAACTTGTACACAACCCCCATGTCCTCATAACTATGGAAGGTGGACTTCTACACTCGCCACCACCTGAATTAAATGATTTGTGGTTGGGGATTTTAATAAGGTGCATGGTAAAAGGTGAAGGTTAGAAGACTTAGGCAACTTTAAAAAATTAGGATTACTTATAAACCTCTTGGACCCCCTTTCTTCGTCCCCTATGGTGTACTCATATCCCCTCCTATATTATTTTGTAGCCAACATTGGACCTTTATGCTAATTTTCAAAATAATAATTGCTTACCTTGACAATACCATAGAAATTTTATCTGATGGTATATCCAAAGCATATTTATAAAAAATGCATGATTAGAAATTCACTAGTCGGGTCTTGGCCTTGAGCTCCACACTATGAATTTATAAAATCTATTTACATCATTTACATATAGGATCATTATATCCTATCATCATATTCATTTTTTTACAGTTTATACATAATCTAATCCAAAACATCAAATGGTAAAAACCGGGGTATTGCATCCCCATTCCCTTTGGAATGTTGTCTTTGGTGTAACTTGGCATTAGATAGAAAATGGATACAGCTCTGTCATGGCTTCTTCTAGCTCCCATGTAGCCTCACTTGGACCAAAGTGCTTCCATTTCACCTTTACATATCCAATGGCTTGGTTCTAGAGAATTGTTACTTTCCTATTGAGTATGCTCAAAAGATCGACATGAAACTCTCCCTCTAGTTCCACTCGATTCATATCCCAATCAATCACATGAATAGGTTTTGTTACCAACACAAAAAATTATCCCTTTTAGACACAAACCTCCAAGGTGAATACGGTTCAATCCACTTCAACTCAACAACATGAAGGCAAGAAGAAAAACAAGGGTAAATCCAAGAAATCTTCTAACCATCAAAAGAGTACAAAAAACTATTGACACCCAACCAAAAAGGAAAGATAAGTTTCCCCGCATGATTTGTATAGAGGACCAATACACAAAATACTTCCATCATCATGAGGAAATCACTAAATTTGTGAAGGGATTCTCCCAACCCGTAGTGTTAACTGACCCTTTTCCACCTCAGCAACAACAAATGGTTGCTCAAATTTCAATCCAAGTTCTCGCGTTGCTCAAAACTACAACATTGTTGAAGATTTAGTGTAAGCACCTTATGCTATGTCGATGCTTGAATTTCTACAAAACTATCCAAGTCAATGCAAAAACTTGTTATCATCCATTGGAGTTGTGGATCTAGAGGTGTCAAATATGATTATGTTTAATTTGGACTATTTTAAATCGAGGCTCTCCCACCACCTAGCATTCCAAATTCAAGCTATGGTTTGTGGGAAGAACATACATCTTACTGTTTTGGATGAAGGAGCCTCCACCTATGTCATGTCTTTGTCCTATTGGAGAGCCATTGGTTTTCATGTGATTAATCGGTCTCCTACCACCCTTAAAGCATTTGATGGACATGGTTTCTAACCTTACACACTCTTGCAATCTTTCGTTGTGGAATTGAAGGCCAAAATTGCTTTTGTCGACATTGAAGTGGTTGATGCACCCCTGGATTATAATTTGTTGCTTGGTCATACTTGGTATTATGCAATTACTTATTTCACATCTTCGATCTTTCTCCTTTTACAATTTCCCCATCAAGGTAAAATTGTGATTGTTGACCAACTTGATTATTGCACGCCAGATATCAATAACCACTCAACGAATAATATTCCTTTCCCAGGACATTCTAGTATTGAGTACGACATTGTGGGGGTAGGTCTCCTTAAGGATTCCTCACTCATGGGATTTTTTCCCTTACCTACCACTAATCCCCCACATCAGGTTGCCACGTTAAACATGGTTATAGTTACGGTACAATGATCCCCCAAATCGTTCGATCCTAGGGTAGTATCTAGCCAATATGAAATTGAAACACTAGGTGACATCATGTCACTTAGTCTAGCAAGCACCTGTCTTCCACAAGATCTTGCACCTAAACCTTCCCTTCCTCAACCTATATCATTTGATCTTGTTTCTTCCTCCCTCTCTGGTAAACCTATTCCTATTAGTTACTAGGAGTCTAAGAGAGTGTAGAAGAAGAGTTGGCGGAGGAACCAAATCTTGGAGGGTATGTCCCCAACCTATGGACATCATACTGAAGTTAAACCTCCAACTTCTTATGATGATGTTGGAGGCAAAGTACCAACCTATAGACATCATGTTGGAAAAAAATTCTCCAATAGGTATCAATCAACATTCCAACCTCTGGAAATCATGTTGGGAAGAGGCCCATTCATGGGTATTGTACCAAGCATAGTTTATTCTCAATTTCAGGCTCATTAAAAATGAAACCAATCCCAAGCACAATTTGCTTTCTGTGTCAATATCATTAAAAAATGAAGCAGACTACGAGCATACTTCGGCATTCCTCAAGCTCGTTAAACCATGAAGATTCGTCTTTGAAGTGGTAGTTTACCCCTTTTTTGGCCTCGTAAGACTAATTACGAAAAATGTATACTCTGGTCAATCGTGACTAGAAGAGTTCTCCCTTGTATTGTTTCACACTTTTTCAGGCTTGGGGGACTAAATTTATGAAAAAGAACACTCTTGGAGTCATCTTTAAGATATTTTTAGACTCTGTAAACATGAAAATACAACCAGGATTTCTTTCTTTATGCTTATAAAATTATGCATCGAAGGACCCAACGGGATCAAACCTCTCCTTCTTCATATTCGTTAAAATATGATGAGGGACTCATCGAAGATGAGCTATACCAAGCATTTGTTATCCTCCTCAATCTTGTTAAAAAATAAAGAGGTACTCGCCAATCATTGTGGGAGGGAAATTGAAGAAAGTGGGTCAAGTTTTGGAAATCATTATGGCAATTGTTTATTGTTTCCCTTGAAAATGGCACACGTTTGCATCTCGTGTTACAGTTGGGTAATCTGCATGTCTCTGAGTCATACCAATTCTATGAGTCTTCATACTCCTTCGGCTCACCCGAAGATTGCCCCAATGATTGCCACACTATGTTTTGTTGTATCTCTTAGTCGAGTCAATGTTGTCAAGTCATTTTTCATGCCTCACAATGTTCAAGAGAAGTTTCACCTTAAACCAACCATTATGTAGGATTACCAGCTTTCATCCTTGTGTCAATCCATACTCATTTAATCCACCATCTTACATCACTTTCCGATGTCTGTTTCATGTCAATGATGGGGGACACATCATGGCCCTCCTTCAACAAGTATATTCATGTTAACTTCAACACATTATTCAGGAATTAAACTTAGAAACCAGTTAGTACCTTGGAGCTTGCATGCCTCATTGGTAGGTATCCTTACCTTCGACATTAGATTTACACCATTGGCCTATGATTGAATGATTCCACGGATGTTTGACTTCATCTCATTTATTCACATTTGTTGGGATGTACTAGGGTACCTTGGGAGTTATTGTCATCATTGGTGATTCCCCTTGCACTTGTTAACTATATACATTAAATGACCGGTAATCAAGTGGTTTCTACCATGTTCGACATCAAGACATATATTCACATGGATAGAATCGTATTGTTCCGAGATCAAGATGAAGACCTTGGTTTGGGTGCTTACTCTATTACATGATTTTCCCATGCTACATTGGAGATCATTTGAGTATGCAGTAGATTCTAGTATAACCATCATATTGGAAATCTCATTGATGTATATGTTGTCATATAGATCCACTTTGTATTAGTCTGTGCCTATGTTTTTTCATATCGTAGCTCCATTATGAATTATTTTGTGGCTATGAGAAGGTCATGTCATGGAGGTATGGATCCATGCTGTATCTTTGGTGGCCATACCCTTAGTCATTATTTTCATGGATCCCCATTGTATTGGTTGGTGACCATGATTTGAGTCATATTATTTCGAGCAT
The DNA here is from genome assembly GCA_000966675.3 of Picea glauca. NCBI lineage: Eukaryota > Viridiplantae > Streptophyta > Pinopsida > Pinales > Pinaceae > Picea > Picea glauca. The sequence continues at coordinate 199,941 of JZKD02S1676447.1, read as the reverse complement.
AGTTATGCCTACCTCAGGGATGATACATATATATTGTTTGATGTTTTTTTGAAGCTTTCACTAGGCTCTCCTAATCCAATTCCCTTGCATTAATATTTTTGTAAAGTGTTTCGGCCATTATTTTATCCTCTAAACTCATACTTTAGGGGGAATCTATTACACACCTAAATGTCGCACTTACGTGTCATAAGTGTTGTATGCACCTTACTAGGTGTCGCATGCACTTTATCAAGTGTTGTATGCACCTTACTAAGTGTCACAACTTTGAGATCATGGAAGAACATTTGTCATAATCCCTAGTCATTGTGGAGGAGAAAAACTCATCATGAGAAGGTTGAAACAATGCCTTTTACCTTGAGATTTTGACCATTTTTAAGGTCAATGCTCCCCTACCCATGTATATGGAGCATTGAACTATTTTCAATGCTCCCCTACCCATGTATAGGGAGCGTTGTCAATGCTATGTGATTGGTATTGGGGGATCGTTGAAGTGGTTAGAGGGAGTTATGGCTAGCCCACCTTATTCTAAGGGTTAGTTTTGAGAAGATGAAGTCAAGGATTCGAATCATATCTCATGGCTTCATCTTAGGTAAACTCAATCCCAACTTATGGAGCTAAATTCTCAACCATTTCCAAAAATACTTCATGGTGGTTAATCCTCCAACTTCTATATAATGAGTGCATTCCAAGGTGAAAAGAGAGGAGAATCCATGAGAGAATCATAATTCTGATCTTCAGAAATTCAGGAGAGGGTTGGATAGGAGAGCTTGGAGGAGACGTTGCAACGTCAACATTGGATTGTAAGTGCTTCACTATGGCTTTCCATTAATACATAACTTGGCATATTCCCATCATGTTTTGTGTCATTGGCTCATGCATGTCTATTGTTGTGAGATTCACCATAGTATGTAGATCTATTTTCACTTGAAAATCTAGTGTAGAGGAGGGTGGTTTCTCTCTTTTCTTTGTAAGTTTCTTTTTTGCACCTAGGATCTTGGTCAACAAGGTCAAAGACTAGAGCTACGAGGTAAACCGATGTAAGAAGGTAAGTCCCCCATATCTTTCTTCTCATTTAATTGTCTAAATAGGTCTAAAGGAATGTTGGTATCCATTTGTTTACTTTTGTCTTTGGATCAAAGAAAAGGCCTTTGTCCAAAGGGGGGCTTCACCTATCCACACAGGGAACTTAACCACAACAAGTATGAACCTTCATTTACCTTTAAAACTAGATGCATTCGAACAAATTTGAACTTAGGTGATGGAGGGATCATTTGTGGAATTCGACTTGATCGTTGAAATTGATCCAATACATCAACTCTAACAATGAGAAGGGGGGATGATTTGAGGAACTAGGCCTGATATTTGAAATAGGGCTAAGGCATAAGCTCAAATAGTGAGAAGGGGGGCCGATTTGAGGAATCGGGCCCAATGTTTGAAATCGAGCTAATGCAATAGTTTGAATACCGAGAAGGGGGCCCAATTTGAGGAATCAGGATTGATATTAAAAATTGGGCCAAGATAATACTTCGAATAGGTGAAGGATGCTCCGATTTAGGAATTGGGCATGACCTTGAAATCGATCCAAGGAAAAAATTTGAAAGGGAGATAAGGGACTTAATTGAGGAGTCAAACTCGGTCTTGAAATCATGTCAAGGAAACAATTTGAACAAGTGAAGGAGGGTTGGTTTGTTAATTGGGATGGAAGCAAAGTTCAAACAAGGAAGAAAATACAAGAGTTTTATTAACTCGTGAAGGATTCCAAATGATAAAAATTTATGGAAATTTTGGCCAAGTGCAAAGGATCCCTTGAGTATGTCAAAATTGTGAAGGAAGGGATTGATTTCAAATGTAATTAACCATGCAAATTATTTGGGATGAACAAGGTGGTAACACTGAATCCTTCTACATGATGCCTCCTCCCTGTGAGGTGCCAAGATCCATACTCTAGGGTGATTAGACCAGTGCCTTAATCCACTGGGATATGGAATAATGCCAGAAAATAAAAATAAATGCTAAAAGGTTGAGGGTAAAATGCATTGTATTGATTAAAAAAAATAAAAACCTACCTACCTAACCTATTTAGCAAGTGGGTACACTAGGTGACATGGCACTGCCAATAGAACCATGTGTGTAGTTTGATAAGACTATGAGACTTGTGCATGCATAAGGTTGAGAGGATGGTATATTTCATTAGGGTTTGGAAAGTAAAAAGACAAGGTACAACATCCCTAATGAACATATGATGTTCCCAAGATGAGAAAACACTACTTGAGGCACAAACAAGATTAGAGAAACATTGGTTAGCATTGAAAGCACAATTGAAATGAGTGGAGATAGATGAAAACAATGAATGGGTTACCCATCTCGAAAATCTGCTTCATTGCTTTGATTTATGGAAAATCTCCTCAATCCATGTTGCAACCAGGTCTTCACGAAGAATATTTTATTCAATGTATTTATGCTCAAAAGTAAGTGCATATGACAAATAAAATTTGCAAATGAAGGCCAAATCTAAACTTTTCATTGGCTACTTAGTTGTAATATCAACCTTACATTTCTCATTGTCACCACTATTATCAAGGCTACCATCAAATTTCAATCTTAGTTGTTCTATTGCTTGTGAAATTTGTGCCTCATATCTAACATTATATTTAGGGAAGTATCCTTGTTTGCTATCATAGTTTCCTTTTTGTTCTTCATTATTATGGTAGCCTTGGAAATCCTCACTTTTATGGCTACCTTGGAAATCCTCTAGCTGAAGATGAATGATTCTTCCTCCTTCATGATTAGGATAAATATTTATGAGAAATTTGCCTCATTTTGATTGAGAGAAACTCAATATACTTTCTCATCAAGCATGGAACATCGATCACTCTCTTCATAATGTTCAAATTTTTGGTGTTGGGAATCATTGCATTCTTGGTTAGTAGCCTCTAGATCAACACAAGAATATGATGAAAATCCATTAGCGACAATATCTTTTAAGAGAGAAAGAGGTTCATTAAATATGTACATGATCAATGAGCCACAAATGACCCTCTTCTTTGCTTGTATCATTGATTTCCAACTATTTTAAAAAATGGATAAAGGTGACCAATTGACAATTTCTTCCTCATGCTGACATGTTGGCATATAGAGATTTTCACCCTGATTACTCCCTTCAAAATTTACAAACTACCCCACTTCATCAAGATTTTATGGCTCATTATACTGAAATTGTTATTTTGTATATGTAATGGGCTCAAAGGATTCCTTTGATAGTTGATTTTGCAATTTTAATGTAACCCCAAAAGATTCCCTCTCATCTTCTTTAGATCCTGACAATGTTAAGAGGACCTCATGTAAACAAGAATTTAGGTCTTGAGTATATGTTGAAGCCTTATATGCTTTCTCACATCCACTTTCCATGGGATAATGGGGATGAGAGGAGGCCAACAGTTTAGGATCCAACATGCTACCTTCCAGCTCTAATTCATTATCAAGCAATGAATCTAGATTTGATGAATTCCTTTCTCTAAGGTATAGTGAATCATAGGAACTTTGGGAAACAATATAAGTCAACATGGCAGTAGATTTTGAAGACCTAACATTTTCAAGAATTCCATGATAAGAGTTGAGCAACCTATTATTGAATGTTGTTGCACCTTCCAAGTCATCCTTCATTAGAGAATTAAATTCTATTAAATCTAGAAAGGATCCTTTCTCTTTCCCCGCCTAAGTAGGAAATGATCATGAGACTACCCCCAAGTCGATATGGAGTTGGTTGTTAAGTGCCTAAACCAAGATCTATCATACGATTTCAAGGAATGTACAAAGAGATGTATGAAAACATCTTCATGCTCAACAAGGAGGCCATCAATGAAATCTTAAAATGTTGTGACATGTTCATTAGCACCTCTTAAGTCACTTCCACTAAACTTTGGTGAGGTTTTCAAATATTCATTAAGCAAAGGTTGAAGGGTTCTAGGCATGATTAGTGGTTGACATATTACAACTAACCAAGGATTGATAGAGCCAAACTGATTATTTTCCATTAATGCAAAGGGTGAATCATGATTTTAACATTAGGGATCTCTAAGCATAAGGGTTTAGGGCCAACAAATGGAGAAATAATATCCTATCTTAAGAAAGATTGATAGAGGATATATTTAACTAAAAATGTACCTATAAGAAGGGTATTTTCCAATAAATTTTTAAAATCAAAGAGGTAGTGAGAACTTTCAGAATGCAATTTAACAAAATATGTAGGATAAGTTTATAAACCTGACCTGAATAGATGATGTCAACAAAGGGTTTCTCATTGAAGAAATATACACTAATTGGAGTTTGATCTAGTGTTGATAGATAGATGCAGAGTATCCAGGTGAGATACTTTTTCCTCAAGAGCCACTACTTTCTCACCACAAGTGGTGGATAATTAATAGTAATGGGAATAGGGCTTCATTCACCAGTGGAGTTTCCAAAAAGCTTCCAGCAAGCTACGAATCTTGAATAATACAAGATGTTGGGTATCATTATTCACTAGGTTAAAAACATAATAACAAATGAACAATGGAGTTGTCAATAGATTTGTCGTTAAATCCCAAGGAGAAATGTCTCCTCACCAAAAACACCAATTCCTATGTTCTCCCCTAGCTTGTTCCCTATCTCTCATAGAGAGGCCACATTTCAGGGCATAGTGTGTAGGATGCACCTTCTTGTGCCACCCTAGGCCTTCGAGCTAGTTCTTGGGCCAGAGGTGAGGTACCCTCAATATTTCCTAAGGTAGGAGTCCTTGTTTGTCACCCAAGGACAACCTATTTAAATAGATGGAGCTTACTTTATATTTATGATAGAAAAAAATGTTGCATGGAGTCAATCTTTGTTATTGATTTAGAACATGAGTAGGATGTTGAATTTTAATTTGGAGGATATTCGAAAAAGGGCCAACTAGCAGGGGGTTTAATAGGATTCAACCATAGGAATGATCTTTTGAACCATTGGAAACATAATCTAGTTTGACTTGGAAAATAAATTAGAAAAGAACAAATAAGGACAAAGGAGGAGGTAGAACTACTTTCCTAGCACATATACATCAGATAGAAAACCAATGGGTAAGACATGCATCGATCGATTATCTTATTCAACATTATGTAAGATAGAAAATGGAGAGGAAAAAACAACAGAACTTGCTTGAATTTATTATTGATCAATGGAAATTACCTCGGTCCTGATTTCACAATAAACCCAACAGTTCATTAATCAAATAGTATCTCTAGTGTTGGGGACTATAGAAGTCTTAGATTTGAAACAACCATTCTATTTAGACAAAAAAATGCACCAGGGGTTGGGATTACATAATCACTATCATGAGCCTTCTTGCTTCCCTCTGCAGAGCTTGTTACTTAGAAAATACTTACAGTAAGAATGATAATAAAGGAGATGAGAAGTGGAAGAAAGAAAATGTTATTTTTTGTTACAAAACAATGATGATCCAAGAATATTTTCAGTTTCTTATGGCCTCTACCTCTATTCTGCCCTCTTCAACTACTAAAAAAATAAACTCCTGAATGAAAAAAACCTCTCGTGTAAAAGAGAAATCTCTGTTACTTATATGTCGTTGGGGAAAAAGGTGCACCTAGTATTTGGTTAGGAAAGCATCTTTGGGGCAATCAATGAGAAACTTCAATTTCCTATGCGATGCTAACCAAAATCTTTGTTAACTTAACCTATAGGGCCAACACTCTCTCTTAATCCTTCAATTCCATGGGTTGCTAACCAAACTCATTGTTAACTTGTGATTTGGAGCCATGACTCTTTCTTAATCCCATGAAATTAGGGTCACACAGGCGAATTCCAACTTAAAACGGCTATAGTGCCCACATGGAGATTGCTCACCAAGCGTCTTCTCTTTAGAGGGCCACCTATTTCTTTGGAGTATAGACCTTCATTTTCCTTTAAATATGGATGCATTCAAACACATTCAAACTTAGGTGATCCAGGGCCCATTTGAGGAATTGGGATTGCTTGTTGAAATCGGGCCAAGGCATCAACTAGGACAATGAGAAGGGGGTTGGATTGGAGGAATCAAGCATGATCTTTGAAATCAGACCAAGGCAACGGTTCAAACATGGATAAGGGGGGGGGGGGGCGATTTGAGGAATTGGGCATGATATTTGAAATTGGGCCAAGGCATCAGTTCAAATAGTGAGAAGGGGGTATGATTTGAGGAATCGAACCTGATCTTTGAAATTGGGACAAGACATAAGTTTGAATAATGAGAAGGGGGCTTGATTTGAGGAATTGGGCCCGATCTTGAAATTGGTCCAAGGAAACACTTCGAATAGGTGAGGAGGGGCTTGATTCCTCAATCGAGCTTGATTTAGAAATCATGTGAAGGCAACACTTTGAATAGGTGAAGGAGGGCCCGATTTAGGAATTTAGTCTGATCTTGAAATCAAGCCAAGGCAATAGTTCAAAAAGAAGATAAGGGGCATGATTGAGGAATCATGCACGGTCTTGAAATCAAGCCAAGAAAACACTTTGAACAAGTGAAGGAGGGCCTGATTTGGAAATTTGGCTTGATTTGTGAATCAAGATGGAAGCAAAGTTTAAACAAGGAAGAAAAAGCAAAGGTTTTAAGCCTTCATGAAGGGTTCCAAATGATAAAAAGTTAAAAGATTTTTGGTTAAGTGTAAAGGAACCCTTGAGTATGTGAAAACTATAAAAACAAGACTTAATTTTAAATGTAATTAACCAGATAAATTCTTTGGGCTCAACAAGATGATAACAATGAACATCATTCAAGAGATTCTTGTCATATTATTGAGATTCTTGTCATGTTATTGACCCTATAGCTCTAGAGTTCTTCCCACACTATTAATACACTCTCTAATTTAACATCATGCAAGATCGTTGAAGCTAATGAAATTTAACAACCCAACTCATAGTTTGGCCATAAAGATTTCACCTTTCATTATGAATTTAGAGATTTTTTTTTAGAATTCTTTGTAACAACCTTTATTGTTGCTTCAAAGAATAACGTATACCTAGGGTATTTAAAATGTGAGTGTCGATGAAAGCCCACTATGCTATATATTTTATTTACAACACCAGATGTAGTAAATGGCATTTGTTTGAGAAGAAAGGCAAAGGTTGGTAAATCTCGACTAATAATATCATACCATGTTACAACTGAAAATATTTTTTTTAACTTGGTGAAGTGTTGAGTAAAGGAAAATAAATCCATGAAATAAAATAAAGAACACCCTTTTTCCATGGTGAAGTGGGGGCATATATATATATATATATATATATATATATATATATATTTAAATGTTTAGTCAAAACAACATATACATATAGAGGGAGAGAGATGAGCTAATTTTTGTAACTGAGAGCACCAATCGGGATGTTGAGGTAACAAAAGTCCACAACCCAAATCATTATTATATATTATATATTTGAAGCAATTGGCGTGTGTAACACCCCAATTAGCGGGTAAGTCTACGGACCTCAAACTCTTTATGTATTTCGCCCAACTTTCCCTCAAGTCGCGTTGGAAGTAGCCCTTCAATTCAATTCAATTCAATTAAATGTTGTTAAAATCCGCTAATGACAAGTGGTGTTCGGACTTTAGATTTTCCACATATATTAATACGCTTTTATAAAAAAACGTGGAATACAGAATGTCGTTGAAACACATGTGATCGGTTGCGTGAGGAGTTTAGATTTCCAGATATATTAACACTTAAACGATTGCTTCGTCTTTCAGCCAACTGCACCGACTTACTCTCACTTCTCGCACTCCCAACCAATCCATTATACAGTTATAGGATAATATTTAATATATAAAAAAGATGACGTTTATATATATATATATACGTGCGACAACAAGTGAATTATATATATATATTTCAAAATTACATATTAAATGATGAATATATATTATTATACCATTAAATAATGTTATTTTTTAAAATTGTTAATAATAATATTATTTTTAATAAATCTACATATATAATTATATTCTTTCAATACAATTAATGTTTACCAACAACTAAATACGTGTTATGAAATCCTTAAAAAAACAACCAATAAAATAAATATGTAACTTAATGAAAAGAGGCTAATGCAACATTAAAACATTGTTATTCCAGTAAAAGTATGTGGCCCCATAAGGAGGAAGAAGGCGATGAAGCATATATAATGGTTTGTATAGATTTTTTTTTATAGAAATTATATTCATGTTAAAAAATAAAATAAATTTAATTATATTAGCATAAATTCATTTCAATTTTGGATTTATCAAGTATTCATCACAATTATATTTATTGATGTATGGAATTCGTTGACAGGTTAAAATGGATCTAGATGTAGATCAAGAGTAGATCAAGAGAAGGACCACATTATTTATATTTAAATTTCATGTTTATAATATTTGTATTTATG